>CALYLW010000203.1:600000-782500 GCA_944989445.1 Ampullaceana balthica
TGCCACCAAGCTTGCACTGCATTCGTGTTTTTATAACATTGAGGGGGTAGAAACACGTACTGATAAGTGTGCCTAGGCAGGCACCACAAAGGAAGTCTTTGACCATCTGTAAAAAGAAAAAATAAACATTTTGGAAATAGGCTTCAATAGTATTAGACATTGTAAAAAAATCTAAAATTTCTTTGAAACATTTTCTTTTTCTACATGATCATATCAAAACATCAACAACGTTGTTTTGTTTTCCTGAGCAAGTCAAAAGATAATAGTACAAATCTCACAATTTTCAAGGTCTAATAATGTTGCCTGTTATACCTTTTTCAATTTTATTATGTGCTGACCTAGTTTATACATAGCCTTTCAATGCTCTAGGTCTATTTAAAACACAACGTTTTTACTGTCAGCATATCATTTAAAAATAACTACTTCCTGTCTGCTGATCTATTTAAACACTTCAATAGTTTTTACTCTGCAGTGCACATACCTTTTCACTGCCTGTTGTACAAATTGGTCCACATGTTTGGAGATATTCTCTACCCAGGAAAAAAGCCACATTGCTGGGACCGTTCCGCATTAGAATCAGACTAAGGCCCCGATAGTACTCCCTTAGACCATAACTGCGGAGGTGCTTGAATGCGTCCAGTGTGTTTGAGAATTTGTTGTGATACTCGGCAGTCTGCATCAACGTCTGGACCCTTTCAAATGGGGTGAACATGGCCTCTAAGGACCCTGATGTCAAAGCTGCGATTGTGTGGTTTGTGTAGACACCCAAAGATGGGAATTTTTCATGAAGGACGTCTTGAGACCAGTAGTAGCCACCAAACATCATGGACAGAGACGAAGTTTTCTGCAAGAGAGGGGGCAGTAACCCCCTATACAAGTACCGCAGACCATCCCTCTGCAGTTGATTGACTGCGCGGGCACCCGATATGCCATGCAGCTGCTGGCGGAAGATGGTTTTGTTTACTGGAAAAGTTATGCATATGTTGATGAATGCGGCCCCCCAACCGCAAAGGAATTCACCTTCCCTGGCCAGGGTTGGGTGGACTGGTGAACTGTGACCAACCAAGGGTATGTAGTTGGATTGTTCTAGTTCTAGTTCTATTCTGCGATCTGGCCCCATTTCTCTCTATGTGCATTGCAATGCTTTCCCAACAGATGCCTTCTAGATAGGTTGAATGTGTTGGGGGTAAAAATAAAAGTTAAAGAGGATGTAATAAAATTTTGAATAAAATTTACAAAAAAGCTTTTATTTAACATTTTGTTTTCGTAGGATATCTAATAGTATTATTATATACATAGTTACAGTTTTGTCACTCATATAAAGAATTCTGATGATTTGTTCTTTTCACATTTTTAATAGTCTTAAATAACATTTTTCAAACGAGAACCTTTCTTTACGCCTCATCTGGTATTTTAAAATGTAAAATAAATAAATAGAATGATAACACATTTAGACGACATTCACAGAGTGTAAATTTTTCAACAAAAAATTCCCCCTATAGAAAACAATAAACAACAGCTGAGTGACTGAGTCAAGCTTTCACTATTCTCTTACTAATGTAGATCTAAATTATATATATATATATATATATCTGATCTGTTTACAGACGCTCCTTCTATACAGAAGATTATTGCGTCCTACGCTTATCTATGGTTTGTGTTTAGTCCTGCATTTTTATTAGAGATTTAAATGTTGATAAAGTGTTGGTTTTCCTGGATTCTTCAGGCAACCCATTCCACGCCCGAATTCCGGACGGGAAGAAGGAAAACTTGTATGTGTTTGTTCTTGCATACGGAATAAGAAAGGTGTTTTTATCCTTATGTCTATCTGAGGGTTGTATTAAGTTATCTTTGTGTTGTATTTCTAAATTAGAATTAATTGCTTTATGTATGATTACTACTTTGCTCTTGGTTCTTCTATCCTCTAGTGTTTCAAGGTTTAATGATTTAACTAATGGTGTTATTCTTGTCAGTTTAGAATATTCTCCAGTAATGAATCTGGCAGCTCTTTTTTGAATTTGTTCTAGTTTATCAATGTTTTCTTTGGTGGATGGGTCCCATACAGAAGATGCATATTCTAGTACAGGTCTCACCAAAGTGAGGTAGCATTTTAGTTTTATATCTCTATTACATTTGTTAAAGTTTCTTTTTATAAAGCCTAAGGTTTTGTTTGATTTTTTAATAACTTCATTGACATGGGGATTCCATGATAGTTTCTCATTTATTAAGACTCCTAAGTATTTTGCATCTTTAGTTTGGGTCAGTTCTTTTCCATGAATGTAATATTTTGAATTTATTTGTTTCTTTTTCTTTGTTACTCTTAACAGTTGACACTTTTCTGGGTGGAAAGACATACTCCAGTTAGTTTCCCATTTTATCAATTCATCTAAGTCTTTTTGTAAAATTTTGCTATCTTGTTCTGATTTAATTGTTCTATAGATTATACAATCATCAGCAAATAACCTAACTTTTGTACCTGTTGAGATGTTGTTGGGTAAATCATTTATATAAATTAAAAAGAGTAAGGGACCTAGCACAGTTCCTTGTGGAACTCCTGAGTTAACCTTTATTGGTGCAGATTTAGATCCATTAATTATTACAGTTTGCTCCCTGCCCAAAAGGAAGTCTTGGATCCAGTGATGTAAGGAACCTGAGATTCCAAAGTAGTTAAGTTTTTTAAGTAAACTAAGGTGGTGAACTTTGTCAAATGCTTTTGAGAAGTCTAGTAATATTGTATCTATTTGATCATTTTTGTCTAAGCCTTTTGATAGTTCATCTATTAAACCTATTAATTGTGTTTCACATGATCTGTTTTTTCTAAAGCCGTGTTGATGTGGGCATAGGGCATTATATTTGTCAAGGTGGTTAACTATTCTACTATATATTATGTGTTCTAGTAATTTACAGGTGATACTAGTAAGTGATACAGGCCTGTAATTACCAGGGTCTGATTTATCCCCTTTCTTAAAGAGTGGAGTTACGTTAGCTAATTTCCAATCCTGGGGCACTTTACCCTGGTTTAGAGAGGCTTGAAAGAGAACTACAAGGATTGGGGACAGTTCATTGCTTAGTTCTTTTAATAATCTTGCAGGCAAATCATCTGGGCCAGTAGCTTTGTTTATTTTTAAGTTTTTTAGGAGTGAATGTATACCTATCTCATCTACAGTTATGTTACCTATTTCCTCCATTTTATTTAAATTTATTAAAACTTCCTTGTCGCCTGAGGCAGAAAAAGATGATGCAAAATATGTGTTAAGGATATTAGCTTTAGTTTCATTATCATTATAGGTTTTATTATTTGAGCCTTTTAGTGTGGCTATTCCTGAATGTTCCATTTTTTTAGATTTGATAAAGGACCATAAGTTTTTATTGTTATCTTTGGTAATTACATATATTATATATATTACATGCACACTTTAAGCAGTAAGAAGACTTTTGCACATAAATTAATACCTATTCTAGGAATCCAAGCAACGAGTGTCAGGGACAAAAGAGCTAACTAGCTTGAAAATCATGAATTTCATATAACAGCTTTCCAATCCATGATCTGAAATGGAGCAAAAAAATTTTTTTTTAGTTCAGTAATGATTTAGTGCATTAAGAAACAGAGAATTTGAAACAATAATAATCATTTTCTAAATGCTGAAGAACAAAATAACAAAATGTCATAAGAAAAATAAAGTTAAGAGCAGGGTTCCACAAAATTTTACACATGAGCAAAAATATAATATGAAAAACATATGAAAAATGAACTATTGATTATGCAATTATTTTTTTGAAGATGACAAAAAGTTTAAGAAATAATACAAAATTAAATCTGACATTTTTAAATTATAAGTTATGCGTGGTGTGTATAAGTGTACTATAAGGTCACCCATGTTGATGAGATGATTAATGTCCAGTTCCAAATTTTGTGCTGCTCTACCAGCTACCAATATGTTTTATGACAGCCAGGATTCATAGATGGGGAAATTCGCGGTGGTCGAGTGGCAGCGCACTGGACTGTCGTACCGATGGTCACGGGTTCGAATCCGTGTGAAGGCAAGGATTTGTTCCCGGGGCCTAGGGCGTCCCTGAGTCACCCCGCTCTGAATGGGTACCTAACACTACACGTAGTTAGGCGGCTGGGTAATGCGTGGAACCCACAAAGCCGTGGCCTGTGAACGCTGCATCATTTGCCAACAGATCATCTGTCATGGTCTGTGGACGCAACTATCTTCTGCATAGAAGGAGCGTCTGTATAGATAAGATAAGATAATTCTGTAGTCTATGTTTGAGAAGATAGTAATAAAAAAATAATTTTGAAAAACAAAAACAAAAAAAACAACCAGTCGAAACAATTCATCCCTGAGCTCAACCACCATCACCATGTAAAGAGTGGTGTTCTCAAGTATTGAGAGTATATTAATTTTATGCAGAAGTAGGCCTATATGCCTGTCTAATAAGTAGTAGGACCAGGATGCGTCAAGTCAGTCAAGTTACAGAAAAAAACTTTTTATAGTATAGTGTCAAATGTACATTTATGACTATCAGAGGCGTCACTAGGGTTGGTGTCACCTGGGGCTGTAGCTCATGGTGTCACCCCCTCACGACTTAACTCGTAGAACTCCTTTGAGTCTTCCAGTGCCAATTAAAGGGAACATACAGAATTTTACATTTTTGTATCAACCCTTGTGCCTTGTGATGGTGTCACCAGGTGCGGCCACTGCTTAGTGTCACTTATTAATTAATATCGTGACGATGAACCGTAAAATAGCACACAACAAAAGAGCGCAGATGAAGATTGGAGGCGATTGTTTTAATATGTGCTAATGTTTTGTAACCCCAGGACTACCTGTAAATTAACATAGATATGCATGTTTGCAAGCCTTTAATAAATATAAATAAAACAAAAATATTAACTCAAAGACATCTGTATAGATCATTCTCCACGTTGCCCAACCATGCGGGACACCACGCACTCACGCCGACTCTCTAACACTCCTCCCGCCCCCTTCACCAAAGCGAGTATGTGCAAACGAGCATGACGAATGACCCTCGCTGGGGTCAACCAATGTCTCGAGACCAACAATGGTCCTTGCGTTCACTTGCATTGTTCCTTCACAGAATTATGTGACATTTGTAGTTTACTGGTTATCACGTCCGCCTTATACGGGGAAGGTCCTGGATTCAAGCCCCAGCGAAAACTTTGTTTTTAAATTTTTTTTTAAATTTCTGTTTGTTCCCGTTCTTTTACCCCTTTATTGCCAACATGGCTGACCCTCGCTAGGGTGGGCCAATCACACTTTATGGTTGGCAAGCTAATGTGGTAAAGGGTGGTGGGCAGGTAGAAAACCACAGTGCAAATGTCTCGAATCCAACAATGAGTCGGCAGTCCCCCCCCCCACCCCAAACCCTTCACTGCTTGTTTTGATTTCTTCGTTCTGTAGTTTGTGTCCGTTCTTTCTTCACTTTCTTTGCACACTCCATGAGCAAGTCTGCGGTGTATGCTAAGCTGCGGGGTGTCTAGTTCATATATAATTTTCCTCTTAAAAAAAAACAACAAAGAAAACCCATCTTTTGAATTTTTTATAAGAAAAATCTTACCCCCCCCCCACTGTGGAGGGAGGGAGTAGTGAGGTGGGGGCTCGTCCATGGTGTTGGTATGTCAAAGCCCAGTTGGCTTTATATTGATATCATTAAAAACAAAAGACACAGCCTCTTTCATGTCCAGCCTTTTTAATTCTCTCTCCGGTGAGGCTGTTACTTTTCTTTTTTTTTCCTAATTTGTTTTATTGTAGTTTGTTGAAACTGTTTAATTATTGCATGTTAACTGATATTTTTTTATTAATAAGTTTTTGCGCTTAACGTAGTTCATTGTATTTCATAATTTTGTTCTAGGTGAAAAAAAATTTTTCATCTCTTTTTTTTTGGTCATAAAATCCTACACTGTAAAATTGTAGATTTTCGTGTCAGCGATTGGTGTCACCCGGGGCGTGGTCCGCTCCCAACACTCTCCTAGTCACGCCACTGATGACTATGAATAAACAATAGACCATGTGAGTGTGAGAATGTGTATACTTTACTAAATACTAAAGATAATGTACTATTAACTATTAATACTATTTTAAAAGTTATTTAATTATAATTATACATTTAATACATGGAAGATATAAGTATAAACATAAATAACAAAAATAGACTACAGTCTATTCAATCGAACTGATTTTCAAATTCAAAGTGCTGGATCTGGTTAGTCTAGTTAAAATTCAAAGTAGAAGTTAACAAAAGTAGAAGTAAAGAGTAAAGTAAAGTAAACCTGGTACTACTACTAAACTACTACTAGACTAGACTTACTTTTATACTTTATAGTATAATTTATTATAAAATTTATAGCCTTACACTAAGTCTAAGACTACCCAACTAATTTCACTTACACTTTATAATTTTTACTTTACTTTAAAATAACTTAATAATAATAAGTACTTTAGTTTTGACCAATAATTTCACAGTGACTACTGTCACTAGCCAACGACATACGCCAAGTGCCAAGTCTTCAGTAAGTATAAGTCAGTAATAGACAGTAAGTAGACCTACTTGATAGTTCATCAACGCCACACTAAAACTACCTTACGGTATCTGCAACTTTGAATAATTATATAAATACGCATAAAATGTTTAATATTACCTTAAATTAAGCAGTCTAAATTAAAACATGAGAAACAACCTCACTTACTTAGTGAGGAATTTTATTTAGTTCTTAACGTGACCTTAGTGGACATATTATTTTAGTATAACCTTTAAACTTTGACCTATCTGCCCAAGAAAAGTCATTATAACATATCGATGTTTAACTATTTAATATTACCTTAGTATATCAGCATCAACAACAAATAACTTTAAAAAAAATTCATTGCGAACTTCAAGAACTCTGAGGATTTAGACAGAACTTATCAATTACTTGGCGTTCAATTGAAATGTGATAAGCCTCTCTAATTATTATTTTACTATAATATAATGGATACCGGATATATGAACTAATGAACAGGCTTAATTAATTAAATTTATTTAAAGTTATTTAAACATTGAAATTTTAACTGTAGAAATGAGGGACTTAATTTATTATTTATTTGATTGTAGTCATGTCATTGTAATAGACTACAGTATCATCAATATGAAGAATTGGTCAAACTTGTCATGTATATTAGTGACTTTTCCACTCATTTATAAGTTACAACCTCTTATCTTATTAAATTAATGTTTTTATCTTATCTTTTCTTATCTATTAAGACACTCCTTCTATACAGAAGATTAGTGCGTCCTACGCTTATCCATGGTTTATTTTTAATAGAGTTTAAAACGTTGACAGTGTGTTGTTTTTCCTGATTTGATCAGGCAACCCATGCCACACTCGAATTCAAGACACATGCCGCTCAGCCACCGTGCCCAGTTTGGTTTAGTTGTTTTCCATGAATAAAATAAATAGTTTTATTTATTTGTTTCTTTTTCTTTGTTAATCTTAACAGTTGACACTTTTCTAGATGGAAATACATACTCCAATTAGTTTTCAATTTTATCAATTCATCTATGTCTTTTTGTAAGATTTTACTATCTTGTTCTGATTTAATTATTCTATAGATTATGCAACCATCAGCAAATAACCTAACATTTGTTCCAGATGAGCAGGTTTTAGGTATATCGTTTTAATAAATTAGGAAGAGTGGGTGGCCTAGGACAGTTACTTGTGGAACTCCTGAGTTAACCGTTATTGGTGTGGATTTAAATCCATTAATAATTACAGTTTGATCTCTACCTAAAAGGAAATCTTATGATGTATCCTATGATGTATGGGACCAGAAATGCTGAAGTATTTAATTATTTTGAGTAAACTAGTGAACCTTATCAAATGCTTTTGTGAAGTCTTGTAATATTGTATCTAGTTGATTATAATTAATAATCTGTCATTTTGACAGATCATCTATTTCACCAATTAATTGTGTTTCACATTATCTGTTTTTCCTAAAGCCCTGTTGATGTGGACATAGGACATTTTGTTTGTCTAAATGATTAGGTATTCAATTATATATTATGTTTTCTAGTGATTTACAAGAAATACTAGAAATTGAAACAGGTCTATAATTACCAGTACCAGGGTATGTTTTATCTCCCTTTTTAAAATGGGGAGTTACATTAGCATTAGATAAAGGGGAAATGATTAAATAAACAACTTGAATTGGATAGAATATATTTTACTTTTAAAATGGCAAATATCTGTATCACATATTTTAAGTTGTCACTTTCAGTAATCAAATTAAGTCCACATAAAAATATTAATTTTAAAACATAACACGCACACACTCAAAAATCTGCAGCTTAACTAGCATTACATAAATGTACAACAAATCAGTCAAATGATTCTCAAACAGGTTTTTCAGGGCAACCTACAAATAAAAGAGACGAGCAATGATATAGATAATTAATGTAGAAACTCATCTGCGTCTGTCAAAAAAATTATTTAAAAAAACCCCCCTCTGTTTTAGCAAAAACATAATAAATATGACAACAAAACCCAACAACTGGACCTGTTTACTGTGCCTGACCATGACATAATTAAGTAAAGGGAAAAGCCATGTATCAATAAGATGGCAAAATGGGAGCTTACTTATGCTGTGGATGGAAGCCAAAAAATGAAACTGGGTTGGAAATTAAATTGGTTGTCCATAAAAGTTATAAAATCTAACAGTAAACAAGATCAAAAGGGGCTGATACACAATTAAATCCACATAATTATTATTGCTATAATCAAGTATAAATGCAGAAGTGATTTTAACAGACTTTTGATTACAGCTGCTACCAATTTGCACACAACTGAAATTATTGCACACAATTTACTTCCCCTTCAAACCACAAAAAGGACCTAATCTAAAATAGAAATACTCTGGGATAAAAACTAATATCTGATTTCTTAAACTTATAATAAATCATATAAAAAGGTGTGATTTTGAATGGTTAAATCTGATGTATCAGTGTAATTTTGACTTTTCTTTGATTAACATAATACTGAGCGATGGCAATATCATGTTGCAAAGATCATTCAAACCAACAACCATAAAGTGTTTGCATCTCAGCCAGACAGACATGAATGACCATTTCTATTGTCCTTCCCAACATGCCAGCACCTTTCAAAATGAAACATTTAGCAAGTATAAATAAAAAGCAATGTCTTTCTTCAATCTAGTTTTTTCTTTAAACCTGGCAGAAAAATAAAGTTTTTAAATTTTTGGTTTTTATCAAAATACATGGTATTATAATCAGTTTTAAAGAAAATTATTATGCATAATTCATACTTATCAGTTAATACATTGTTTCAATTAATTTGCTTTTTGTGTGTGTTCATTTGTTAATTACCCCACCCCCTAAAAAAGATATATAAAAATAGTATAGATAAAAATATCAGCATGTTGCCAAACATATAATGAATTGATATTTAACAACACAAATGAAACAAAGTATTATTTAAACAACATAATCTCTTAATATGAAGTAGGAAAAATGTAGTTATTACTCTCATATTTAGAATAACAGTGAGGCCATCACATTAAACATGACATCATTTTCATGCTGTTCCGCTGAACCAAAAACTTCTCTTAAACTGGCCCTTAAAATAATTAGCTTCACATGCATCTTCACAATTCAGCTAAAACAACCATCTCATTTCTGGCCACTCTTAAATTAAGTTTAACATCCTTCCTTCTTATCAGGTGTAACATGGGCCTTTCATATATAATTCCATGGCCCTCTCCTAGCTGGTACAACATGAGCCAACGATAGCTTAACTGCATTATAACTGCATGCACCCCCGCCCCAAACTGCACTCTGGGAGTTCAAAACTAAGTGCACAATCTCAATGACTTGAGGACACTAAGTCCTGATGTTAAGTGTAGCACTAAACACTCGCAACATGGATTTTGGTGTCATTTGGTCACTATAATCCCTGAGGTGTAGTTCTGTAATGAAGTGTTAATAATAATTCAAACATATATAGTAAGTTAAGCCCCGGGTTAGGATTTAGGACAGTTTGTGACACAGGACTGGGTGAAGTATACATTTTGAGTGCTGTAACTGTAATACATTTTTTAAATTTTAATTATAAAACCTGAATGTAACATTAGTGCTGGTCTGTGTCAATGGATGTATTCTGACAGATGATGTCACTTTCACTGATGTTAACAGGCAAGAGTGTTTCAGTTTAAATGTTAAATTGTTCTTTTATTTAAATTTTATAACTCACAAGTGTGACATACTTTAGTGACTTGTAACAGACATTTTTTTGAGGGGGGGGGGAGGGCAGGGGTAAAATTTGTCGAAAAAATGTTGTGTGGCGTACTTTATGGAAGTCACCACTGAAGACGTTTTGATATCGCCACATGCTCCTGTCTTTCAATTATGATTTAAGTTTTGATATCGCCACATGCTCCTGTCTTTCAATTATGATTTAAGCCAAATAATGTGTATACAGAAAAAAAATTCCCAGTGAATAAGAGAAATAAATGTGGATTTCAGATGTTGTTTCTCAATGAATGAATCCCAGAATAGCAATTTCATTTCAGGACTTGGGGGAACATACAGCCCCAATAAAAATGTATTTTAATGTTTAAATTTAAAGTGAAACAGACAAAATAAAAGAGAAGGAAAGGGACATAATTCCTGTTACATTAAGTGCTGAGATGGGGAGACAATGGTCTATTATTACTTTTACATCCTAGTGGAGTGATCCAAGTCAAAGACAAAATTGGAAAATTATAATTTCAGCCAGCTTATTTTAAAGTATTTGTACTGAGAACTAGGGAGTACTAATATTATCAAGTAGTTTGTATTGGGGGCTACCGGATACTTTTATAATCTTGTATCTGTGCCTTCAATAAACATGACATATAGTATTCACTTGTTTCTCCTTCCTTCCCTTTCTAATTATGAAAGGCCCATCACAATGCTCTTATCATCATGGCTCCTATGACCAGCTCTTCATTCATGAACAACACTTGTACTGAAAAAATGTGTTATTTTTTTTACAAAATCTTGTCCATACCAATTTTTACAACTTTATGTACCCTTAACAGAGAAATTCATTACAAATATGTCAGCAAAAAAAAATAACTCTAAAGTTAATACAGATTCAAAGACCATTTAAACTCACCATGATTAAATACAGATTCCTGGCACCATTTATTCAGTTACAATTACAACACTGGGAAGGAAGGTAAAGCTGTTTTAAAAAAATTAGTTACACAAGAAAAAGAAATACAAAACAAATTGGGGAAAAAAAAAGGTAATGAAAATTTCTACATAACAAACAAACAAGGAAATATTATTGCAAGTTCAACACTAAAGTAATATACTTTATTCATTACGGCTCATGCCTTCTTGAGAGCTTGAATATTTACACTAACAAGTGAACATTACTGAGTAACATGACAGGGGGTCAGACTTGCAGGACTTTTCAGCTCAGGGGGTCATCAAAAATATTGTCCGTGTCCACAGCCGCTCCTTTGGCCGGTTTCTTTTTGGTGTCCTTCTTGACCTTGACCGCTGCGGCCGAGGTGTCAGCAAATATATCATCTGAGAATATGAAAGAAAATTTGTGCCAGATTTTAAGCTAAGCCCCACCTATTTAATTAATTTACCAAAATAATTTTACAATCCTGTGGGTATCAAGCTTAGTTGTAATAATTTGTTTAATTTTTATTTTCCATTTTGTTTAAAATGGTGATGGTTTTCAGCAGAATGTTTTTTCGATTGTCTAATATTTACATTCAGTCAGAGGCCCAACATAATTCACACACACACACCCCTCTCCCACCACCCACGTTCTTAACTTTTGGCAAGAGGTATCCAACACCTGGACACCTGACTTGACCCGAGACACTCACCCACGTCGTCTTTGAAAACAGTTTTCTTTTCCGTCACCTTCTTGACCACTTTCTTCTTGGGCTCCTTGCTGGCCACCACGGGAATATCACTGAAAATATCTGTCTGGTCGTTGAGCAGCTGTGAGTCCTTGGTCACAGCTTTCTTGGGGCGGCTCGGTTTCTTCTCATCCTGTGAATTGGTCGGGTCAATGAATGGTTGGGCCATATCATTACTATGATAGTGTTATATATCTAACACATAATTTTTTACCAATTTCCATCATCTCATCCAGCCAGGGCAGCATAATGGTGAGAGGATATTATTTTTTTTTAACAAGAATTGGGACAGAGGGTGTTTAGCTAGCAGAAACTTTTTTTTATCAAAAGACTCTGATAAGGATCAGCAAGTGAAAAATTTAATCTTTATTCATATAGACCTGCACTGAAATGTCAGTTTACCATCACAGTGTTACCCTATTATGATTTTCTTACATAGTTGCCATAAAATTTGAATCTAGACTATGGACATAATGTTGTGTATGCTTAGGAATATTGCCAAGTTGTTCAAAATGTTTGTAACGCGCGGTGAGCCCAGCCATAGGCTGGTGTACTGTGCCATATATGAGTACAAAATAAATAAATAATTTTTAAAAAACCCAGTAAAAAACCAAGTTTTTCACTATAAATCCTTTATGTACGAGACGTAACTAAAAGAATGTTCATTATAATACGCAGCGCAAGACCATCCAAAAATACAAAATTGCAGTTGTGTCGTAAAACATGTTTAATATAATGCGCACCGATCAGGAATATGTTTATAAAAAGTGTTGTCAATAAAATACGCACCTTATTGCGCGACAGAAAGGTCGTTCAATATAATACGCACCGCGACGCTCTATCTCAAAAAATAACATGATACATAGAGATAAATAAAATAATCTAAAAAATCAATAATTTAATTACGGTACATGCGATCGATCTGAAATTTTGATACATTGTTTTTATCATCGGTACGAAACTGCCTGCAAAATTTCAGCTCGCTAGCTTACAAGGAAGTGGGTTAAAAATCGATCCAAAGTTTTGGCGACAAGGGCGCAAGCAAGCGACCAGACCACGAGTTAATATAAAGGATTTAAAAAATGGCAATTATTCTTGATTACAAAGATATTATTTAAAACCTGAGGAAAGTTCAAGTAACATCTACTCTCATGACAACTGAAGAAAAAAAAGTCTGTTAAAGTCTGAGCCTGGATGGTAATGGGGAACTTCATTCAGTTTCTTCATCTTGGATACCAGCGAAAACAAATCACATGTATAATGGGAAAAAAACAAACAATCTAATAATAGTTTCACTCACTTTAGAGTTTTTGCTAGCAAATATATCGTCATCATCAAGGCTGGCTATCGCGGCTTTAGGTTTGGATTCTGTAATGGAGCAAAGAGCAAAAGGCATTATTTTAAGGAAATATAAGGCAACTCATGTGAGTTAAGTACCCTAGAAGGGACCTGCGGTAGGCAAACTGTTTGTGCAGGGGGACTTACTGGCAGGTCGTTTGAGTCATTAAATATATTAAAAGAATAGCAAAAGTTATTCCGTTTTTAGTTTATGAATTATAAGTATATTTTCAAGTTTGCTGCAACTATTATTAACAGTAATAGTTTTGACATCTGTCACTGCCATTATTGAAAAAAATAGTTTGACATCTGTCACTGCCATTATTTAAAGAAATAGTTCGACATCTGTCACTGCCATTATGTAAAGTTTGAATTTGTCACTACATTATTAATTAAAATTTTAAAAAAAATTGATTTCCTACCCCCCCGCCCCAACCTTCCCCATGTTATAAAAAAAAACAAACTAAAATAAATCAAAAAACCTGATACTGGACTTTAAAACGAGGGCAGCTTTTTTGGGTGCACCCTTAAGCATCTCCCCCGAGGCACCTACCCCCAGGAATCTCCACTTGCATGAGGGAAATCATCTAACTCTCAATTATTCCGAATGACATTTGTTAACAAGCTAATGTACTCATTCTAGTTGAATGAAACTGTTCAAAATTAGCTTTGTATTTAAAACCCATACTTTAAAATATTTGTTATAAAAAAATGCTGATTTTGAAGCCGATTATTTTCCTATCCCTCAAAATACCTATATAAAAATTCCCTAGAATACACAATGCCTTAATGTCATGGCGGTACAAATGAAATGTCTTGTTGGACTTACCTTTCTTTTTACCCAGAGTAGAATCCCCAAATATGTCATCGTCGTCCAATGCTTTTGACTTAGCTGAGCTAACCCCCTTTGCACTGACTGTCTTGTTATTGTCATTGGGAACTTTAGATTTGCCATCGGCCTTATCGGTAGAATTTACAGTTGCAGAGTCTGTTTGATGATTATTAACTCTAGATTTGTCCCCTGCAGTAGGGGCGAATAAATCATCGTTGTCCAAGACCGCAGAAACATCGTTTACTTTTGGCTTGGTCTGCGTCTTGAACAGGTTGTCATCTTCGCTGCCGGCGCTGTGTTTGTTCAAGTTGTTTTTATTGGATGCAGACGTTTTATTCTCAGAGCTTTTAGATTTCACTGAAGTTGCAGGAGATGACTGGAACAAATCATCTTCTTGATCTTTAGTTTTAGCTTGTGATGAAAATAAATCTTCTGATGTAGTTTTGTCGAGGGACTTTTTCCCCCCCGAATAAATCTTTACCAAACAGGTCGTCTTCCTTGGAGAAAGATTTGGGGCCTTTATTCCCTGTGAGTGACGGCCCTTCAATTAAATCATCATTCCCAAATAAATCTTTGGAAACTGACTTAGAGTTATCTGCCTGTGAAGCGGCGGCACGGTTCCCTGCAGGGGAGCCGGCCTTCGGAGACCTGGATGCCTCGACGTCGGGTAATGAAGGGACCTCTGGGATTGTGGGTGTGGTAGGGGTGGTTGGGGTTGTGTCTTCAAAACTGATTCCACTGCTCCCTGCGGCCAACACACGGGCTTTACGGCTCTGTGGACGTCTACGATTGAGCTTTGGACGATCCTGGGGAAGTAAAAATCAAATAAAAAAGCGTCACATGATATCAGAGAATATTCTTTAAAATGTAATTCGTTGTATAGAATCTGCATGAAATCATTCCCAAACAATTAGTTCCTACAATTAATTAAGTTCTTAAGAGTAGATAACTTAACAAAAGCAACAACCTAATATTCCCCATGAAACTCATTATTTCCCCATCAAGCCCACGACTCTGACCTTGCTGGCGCTGGCCAGGGTCTCTGTCTCTACCGGCTGGTCAAAGTCCACTGATTCTGACCTCTCCAAGGTCTTGCCGAGGCTTGGGTGCGTTGCTCCCGGCAACATGGCCGTCGGGTTGAAGGTCGGGGATTTCTGACAAAAAAGGACGAAAAAACAGACACTTGTCAAAATGCTGCTGTCTTTTTTTTCTCTCTGTTTTGTCAGTAGACTTAATATGAGGTGATTTTTTGAATACATGTTTTTAAATTCATGAGAATAATGACATATAAAATCTCTGGGAAAAGAAATTTTAAAAATTTTGTAGGCAGTTTTGTTATGCAATAATCCAGTAATGACATTACAAATATCTAATATGACATTACAACTATCTAATATGCATACAACATCTATTACAACATATGGTGAGGAATTACATCATGGGGTGAGTGGTTACAACATGGGGTTAAGGATGAAAACATAGGGTTGATGGTTCATAAATATGCATTGGGAGCAGCAAAAGACTTTGTGGACATGGACCCCAATTGGTGGACTAGTGAAGTAGGACACCTCTATAGAATTCTTAAACCCAACCCTAAAAAAATGGTGGTCTAGTATACTTAAATAAATATATGGAACTATAGTATACTTTAATAAATAAATGGAGCTACAGTACAATTAAATAAATAATTGGAACTACAGTAAATTAAAGATTACTTGATTACAGTTTACATTAATAAGATTTAATTGAGTCATGTTGTTGTGACCTGTTAGAAGTTAATGCTTAGAAATAGCCAACAGAAAAATCAGAAACAAAATCTTATGCCAGTATATGATGCAAAATGAAATTAAAACAGACAACTGACTAAAACACTAAAATAGAAAACTGACTAAAACAGACAACACACTAAAACAAACAACTCACTAAAACAGACAATTCACTAAAACAGACAATTCACTAAAACAGACAAATCACTAAAACAGATAATTGACTAAAACTAAAACAGACAAATCACTAAAACAGACAACTCACTAAAACAGACAAATCACTAAAACAGATAATTGACTAAAACTAAAACAGACAACTCATAAAACAGACAACTCACTAAAACAGACAAATCACTAAAACAGACAAATCACTAAAACAGACAATTCACTAAAACAGACAAATCACTAAAACAGATAATTGACTAAAACTAAAACAGACAACTCATAAAACAGACAACTCACTAAAACAGACAAATCACTAAAACAGACAAATCACTAAAACAGACAACTCACTAAAACAGACAACTCACTAAAACAGACAAATCACTAAAACAGACAACTCACTAAAACAGACAAATCACTAAAACAGACAATTCACTAAAACAGACAAATCACTAAAACAGACAAATCACTAAAACAGATAATTGACTAAAACTAAAACAGACAACTCACTAAAACAGACACCTAAAACTAAAACAACCATCTAACTAAACAGACACCTAAAACAGACAGCTAACTAAAGCAGACATCTAACTAAACAGACAGCTAACTAAAGCAGACTACTCACAACTGCTGCAGTGCTGGATGTCCCAGCTGGGGCTGACGGGCTGGTTTTCTTATCTACAGCATTGACCAAAGGGGCAGTCGATTTCGGTTTGGTGCTCGGCATGGCAACAGGGGAGGTTAACACAGATAGGGGGTCAATGAAGGGTGGCTGTAAGCAAGCAATGAGGCAGGCAACAATCAACAAGGTGCATTTGGAAAGGGTAAGGGTCGCAGGGTGGCATGGGCCATATAGACACTGTCCTTGAGATAAAGACAGTTTGGGGGTGGGGGTGACCATACGGGTACTCACCTTCAATGTTCTCTATATGCTTCGCAGATATCAGCAGTTTAGAAATACAGCGCAGCAAATTTTCTAAAATATTGCACAAAAATGGATGCTGTGCAACTTTGCACATGAGTTCTTTTACTTTGCACGCTGACCAACAAACCTTAGAGGGAACATTGCTCACCTTGACTAACAAACTTTAGAGGGAACATTGCTCGCCCTGACCAAACAAACCTTAGAGGGAGCATTGCTCACCCTGACTAACAAACTTTAGAGGGAACATTGCTCACCCTGACTAACAAACCTTAGAGGGAACATTGCTCACCCTGACCAAAAAACCTTAGAGGGAACATTGCTCACCCTAACTAACAAACTTTAGAGGGAACATTGCTCACCCTAACTAACAAACCTTAGAGGGAACATTGCTCACCCTGACCAACAAACCTTAGAGGGAACATTGCTCACCTTGACCAACAAACTTTAGAGGGAACATTGCTCACCCTGACCAACAAACTTTAGAGGGAACATTGCTCACCCTAACTAACAAACCTTAGAGGGAACATTGCTCACCCTGACTAACAAACCTTAGAGAGAACATTGCTCACCCTGACTAACAAACTTTAGAGAGAACATTGCTCACCCTGACTAACAAACCTTAGAGAGAACATTGCTCACCCTGACTAACAAACTTTAGAGGGAACATTGCTCACCCTGACCAATAAACCTTAGAGGGAACATTGCTAACCCTGACCAACAAACCTTAGAGGGAACATTGCTCACCCTGACGAACAAACCTTAGAGGGAACATTGCTCACCCTAACTAACAAACCTTAGAGGGAACATTGCTCACCCATAACTAACAAACCTTAGAGGGAACATTGCTCACCCTGACATAAAGACACTTTGGGGTGGGGAGGGCACAAAATGTTTTACAAGGATGAATTTACAGATTGTGGGAGACATTTAAAGAGGAAACACATTTATGTTCTAAATGTTTTAAAATAAGCCGATGAGCGCAGGACATTAATTTTAAAAAAAGCCTCCGCTGAATTTTGTCAATAAATTTTTAAAAAAACAGAAAAACCCCAGCTCATTTAGGGAATAGTATTGAAATTTGTTTTTAAAAATTGCATCTTGACCTTACTTAGGAAAATATATTTGTAAAATACGACAAACTGAACATAGAGTGAAGGAAAAAATAAACGGAATAAAAGAAATCTTCTTGAACTAAATACCTACTGTGAAACTAAAAATTAAATTAAACAACCCGTAAAAACAAAGTTTTTGACTATAAATCCCTTATATAAGAGACATAATTAAAGTATTGATTACCGTATATACTCGTTCTATAGTCCCGTTCGTTCAAAAGCAGACCCCCCCTACTTTTGGAAGGGAAAAGTATTAAAAGTGTATAACCGGATCGCAAGCCGACCCCCCAAAAATAATAGGACAGCTTTAAAAAAATGGTGCATATTTTTTTAAAAACTACAAGCTAAATCAGTCATTTTGATTGTTTACATTGTACTGCCTATCTTTTGTCTTTCTGCTCTTTGTTAAGCAAGAGTATCCGGTATTTAAAAAAATAAATATTTGGTAAACAGTGACGAAAGCGCGTACAATAAAATCGGTGGTTGAAAACAAAATTTGTAAAACAATTTATTAAAACGTTCACAAAAATAAATAAAATGATTAAATGAGGTGAGTGCTGATTTTTAATGATATATTATAGCTTCTGATAGAGCAGTCGAATCTTGTATAATGTAGAAAAGGACATTGATAATCTACAATAACAACACCGATATTCAATATCCATGCAGAAATCACCTATAACCCGCTCATAAGCCGACCCCCCCCCCACTTTTCCCCCTAGATTTTGTCCAAAAAAGGTCGGCTTGCGAACGAGTATATACGGTATGTTCAATATAATACACACCGAGCGACAGACTAGCATAAACATTTACAGATCGAGAATATATTATAAAAAGTATGTTCAATATAATACGCACCGCAACGCACAGCAGGACAATATTAAAAAGGTTGTTACAAAAATTTACCATCGTGACTTAGAGATAAAGTAAAAATTCATACATTTTATTACGGTACATTCGAACGATCTGAAATTTCTATACAATACATTGTTAGCTGACAAAAGTCTATCTGCAAAATTTCAGCTCGATAGCATCACAGGAAGAGGGTCATTTGTTTTACTTTTGTTTACTAATGTTACCTCTTCACGACAGACAAGACAGTGTAAATTTAAAAAAAGGGATTTAAAAATAGATATGTCTGAGTTAAATATATCATCTACTGTGAGGTAAAATAAAAACTAATCTCTATTAAAGATTTCTTAAACTTTCACTTTTGTCATTGGTGATGGAATAAAATAAAAACCTACACAGGAGATATCACAGGCAAGGATTTGGAACAATAATTATTTATTATTTTCAATTTAAAAGTTGGTTCTGGTGAAAAGAGGAAAAATAAGATTTAACACACAAAAGGTCATGAGCAATAAAAGAATTTATCACAGAAATGTTCAGATAGGGGTGGAGAGCAGAGGTGGGGGGAGGGGGGGGGGAGGTTGACATATTTATTAGTGACCTACATGTGTTAGACTCTGTACATTTTTGGGAGGACGGTTCTTAGTCTGAAAGGAAAACAAGATGCACCTAATGCAAGTATGCAACCAGTCAAGTTGATGTTATACTGCAGGCATTGTTACTGCTATCTAATCATTGATACTTCTATCTAATCATTGATACTTCTGTCTATTTAGGTCTTATGATTTTAACTTAAGATATATAAAACAAACTGACTGCATGTATTATTCAAGACAGAACTTAGATGGGGATTTACATCTAAAAAATGTCATTCTTTCATAATTTTTTTTGTATATGTTTGACTAAAGACAAACATACTCAGTATCAGCAAATATTTTAAGAAGTATCAGAGAAGATTGCACAAGTGTCACAGAAGATTGTACAAACGAAAGATGTTAATGAGCAGTTTTCTAAACCCATTTGTGTTTAAAAAATTTGTACAAAGAAATTCTGCTCGAATTCAAAACACAAATTTGTTGTTTTCTTAGACATGTGAAACAGAGTTGTAATGAAAAGAATGGGTGAAATGTGAAATATTGTTTTAAAAAAAATTTTCTCCCTTTTTTTTGTGTGAATAAACTTGAGGTAAAATATGATTGATCTGCACAAATTGATTTTTAAGAAAAAAACATTTTACAAATAGACAAATATTATACAAAATGCCAGTCTTGAACATAATCATAAACAGAAAGCTTCATATCAAAGAGACACACAAGAACAGTTGTGACATAGAAGCAGCATATTGAGATAGTCAGTAAATGTATAATTTTGACATCTCTTATGTTGTGTTGTACAAGAATCACACACACACACACACAAAAAGGGTAATTAAATCATTTGAATAAAGACACAGCATTTCAGCCCAAGATACAAGATAAACAGGCAATTTTAGTAAAACGTCATGCCAAAGGTACAATTCATTCAAAGGAATCTGTACTTTCCTAATGTCTTTTAAAAAGTTAAATACTATTTCCCCTGAATTACGTCTATTACCTCCCCTTAATTAAACTAAACTTACAGGTTCTTCTGCTGGTGGACTTTGTTCTGTTTGAAAATAAAAGGAAAGAGAAATTCATAAGATTTTTTCTTTGCACAAATTGAACAGGAAAAAAAGACAAATTTCAGTTTCCTGTTTGTTCTGTTTAAAAAAAAATTGAAAGAAAAGATACATGAAAAATGTATTCCTGTTTGCAGGAGACAATTTTAGAGACAACCTATTGAAGTTGTTACAGACTTTCTGTTTAAAGATATATTAATAATAAAAATATAAGAAGCCTAAAAAATTGGTTTTAACTTTATATTTTAGAAGACTTTTTACAGACTCATGGATCTCAGTTATTGTACAACTTGAAAAAAAAATAAAATTTGTGAGCTGAGATTCAGACTTTATGTTCTTCTTAATCCTCAGCTTAAATGTACATCGTACTTAGATGATAATGTACTTAGTACATAGATGATAATGTACACAGTACATAGCTGATAGTGTTAAACATACCCTTGACTTCCTCCTTCTCCTCTATGGACACAGATTTCTTCTTCATGCCTGCAAACAGATCAATGCCGCCAAACATGGACACAGCTCCGGCGGGTTTCTTGGGTCTGGTGGGTTCAGGGGAGCTGACCTCAACCTAAAAATGGCAGAAGATAGGTATGTCACTGGGCACTCACTTGTGATATCCATTAGCAAGTATACTGTAAGACATTTTGGACATGTTTACAATCTAGAACTCTCTCATCAGTTGCTAACTGACGGTTACAACTTACAATCAATGTTCTCTCTAACGTTCTTTGGTCCGTGTGCAAAGTAAAAAAATTCTGTATGCAAAGTTGCACAGCATCTATTTTTGTGTGGAATATTTTAAGAAATTTTAAGCGGGGTAATTCTAAACTGCTGCGTGGCGACGGTCAGATATCTGTGCGGCTGTGCAGCTTAAAGGGAAAATTGCTTTTAACTGGATAAAAACAGACGATTGGATAGAAAATTTCAAAAGAAACATTTTAATTCAGTGCATTTTATTTATATTGGACGATGCAACAGCCAACATAGATGTTATAACATCCCCCCAAACATCTGCAGAGAATAGTCATCTAAAGAGCAGTTTTAGTTATCTGAGATTAACTTATCCCAACTCACTAATTGTTAGTTATTTGAGACTAGCTCATCCCAACTCACTTCTTGTTTGATGCCCTCAACTGGGGGAGAATGGGGTGATTTAGGGGCTGTAGGAGGTGGTGCTGCCTTCTTGACGGGTGCCCCAAAAAGGTCATCATCATCATCGTCATCATTACCACCAAACAGCTGGGCAGCTGAGTGTAAAATTGAAATGAGATGAACGAAAAAAACAAAAAAAAACAATAATCTTTATGCCACTTACAGACAAGATCTATCATAAGAAACATCGGATAACATAAACAAACACAAAGTTGAATTAAATGCCTAAGGCAGTGGTTCTCAACCTAGTTGGAGGTACTGAACCCCTCCAGTTTCATATGCGCATTCACCGAACCCTCCTCAAGCAGGGCGTGTCAACACGAATCATAGAGTCGGGTGTGTGTCTTGACCTCCGCCGAACCCATGAGACTGACCCTTGGGGTTTGATCGAAACCAGGTTAAGAACCACTGGCCTAAGGTTATTTAAGTTAAAACTTACGAGGTTTAGGTTTTAAATCATCCTCATCATCATCCATCAGCTTTGGTTTAGATTTAGGTGCAACTTCAGGGGAGGTAACTTTGTCTTTCACTTCCTCCTTTGCCGGGATGGCCACTTTGGGTTTCGACTTGGGAGCAACGTCTGGCGGAGAGGCCTTTTCCTCTTTCACATCTTCCTCTTTTGGCTCAGCTGGCTCTTCTGCTTTCTTCCGTTTTAAAATGGCCATGGGGTCAAGGGCCCCGCCAAACATGGAGACTGCCCCTGCTGGCTTCCTTGACTTCGTTGGTGTTGTGACTGGTGGCTCCTCCTATCAACATTCAAATTCTTTGTCAGTCAGGCTTATGTTATGTTATAATCTACCCTGACACTTACAAACATAATACCCCTGTCTGTCAAACACCATACTCCATCCTGTCAACCATACTGTCCACCATCATGTCAACCTTACTGTCCACCATTGTTAACACTCCTGTCAACCCTTCTTGTGAACCACACTGTCCACCATCATGTCAACCTTACTGTCCACCATCATGCCAACCCTTCCTGTGAACCCTACTTCCAACCATCATGTCAAGCCGCCTGTCAACCATCATAGCCTTTTATTTTTAAGTTGTAAATATTTTAAAATTGTTGTCCTCACATTCCAGTTGTTTCCCTTCCCTTAGAGTTCTTGCCCTTGGTTCACTCACCTTCAAAGGAGAATCTGAGGATTCTGTTGTTGTGACCCCTTCAATTTTCTTAGAGCTGGGGGCAAACAGGTCATCCTCATCGTCCTCGGCTGAGCCAAACAAGTCTGTAGCTATGTCGAGAGAAAAGAAGCGATGCTGAACATTTCTTCCAAGAATGTTTATTAAAATCCCCTGCCCAAAGCCTGACAACACATACAACTAAATTCTGAGAATATTTATTGCATATAACTTAAATCTTATCTATTCAGAAACTTAGGGGAGTTGGGGTTGAAAATGTTTGCCAATTCTTTACATGACATGAAACAGTGCGGTGTGGTGTTTTGTAAGTCTATACAGAAAGTGGGCTAAAAGGTTAACCCTACCAGGTCGAGTTACCGAATTTTAGGTAATAGATTTAATTACTATATAACGAGTTACCGAATTCTAGGTTTTTGGGATATCCCTTGAAGAAGTACTAAAAATAACAGCCAATCATCGTTAAATCTCACATTTGCTGCAAGATTAGTGTCTACAAATGTTTTTTTTTCCTTGAATAAAGCAGTGAGTTAGTGATTACGTTGATTTTTAGTGTCCTTGAAGAAGTTGGACAAGGTTGCGAGAGGTGAAAGTCGCTATCGATGTCAGGGCAGCATAACATGTATGTTATGGCAGTATCGGAGACCAATTACATTCATCTCAAACTTTCATGACCCAAAACAAATAGGAGTAGCAAACAGAAGAGACAAAGATGGAAAACTTGATGAAGTTCCGATGCCACAGCTCGTCCAGAACTATAATCGCCATATGGGTGGTTGTGACTAGGTGATCAAATGACGCGCCTCCATCGCTCACGCCGTCATTACCGGTGGCCCCGTCGCCTTTTCATCAAATTCTTTATGTGGGCCTGCTACAATTAATTTGTTATCTATGTGTCTAAAATAGAAGAAGCTGATAAAAAGCCCATGTTTTACACTAGATATATCCAGAAACTCTGCATTGACCTGATTGGCAATTACCGCTCAAAAGCCATTCGCCGAGGACAAATGGTACCATGCCCCCAACTCCACACACCAGGCAACCACTGGCCTGAAATTCCAGAAGCGACTGCTTCCAATCATGTCTGCACTGTCTGCTTGGAAAAACACCTTCAATACAACAGAGCACACCCTGGTGTAGCATTCAAGGACAACCCACACAAGAAGGTCAGGACAAACGTCAGTTGCTCTATATGCAAAAAGTACCTCTGTGTAAAGCATGGCTCATCCTGCTGGGAAAACTACCACTCCAATGCGCAATACTGACGTTAGATGGAAGCGCTGTTCAACTAACTAAGCAAGTATTATCTACTAAAATAAATTAAAAATTTAAAAAAAAAATAATAAAAAAAAACCAATTTGTTGTGCGGTAATTCTTAACTGCTGCGCGGTATTAGTCAAAAACCTTCACGGCCACGTGGTTTCGCAGCTCATGGGGAACATAGGTGTAAAGTTGCACAGCATCAATTTGTAAACAATTTTTTAAACTAAATGTGATGTGCGGTAATTATAAACTGCTGCGCAGCGTTATTTAGATATATGAGTGGCCGCGTAGCCGCGCAGCCACTCAGCTTAAATGGAACATTGGATAGAACATTGTAGGCATATTTCCTGCTAAATCTAAAAGTTTGAGCTAATTCTGACCACTGGTTTTCATGATACTAGCAATTTCATAACCCATGTACATGCTGGGGAGGCCAGGTACAGGGGCAAATTAGCTGGGGGAGCTCGGACCTGGTAGGGTTAATGATATTTATTAGTGAAGAGGAGATAATTTAAAAAAATTGCTAAACATTTTTAAAAAATTTATGTAACAGGATTTCTCTCTATCTAAATTAAATGAATTTGTGTTTTTTAAAAAAACATATGGTGATGGCCACGGATCTCTCGATATGCACACAGCAGCAAACCACTACACACAACTTACGTGGCTTTGGTTTAGTAGCCGACTCACTCGCCTTCACCACCGGCTCCTTGGGCTTGACGGCAGTTTCCGGAGGTATTTTAGCCACAGGTGTCTCTACGGGTTTTTCTTTCTCTTCTACCAGGACTTTCTTATCTTCTTTTTTCTGCACATCTTTGGTTTCTTCTTTCTTCTCCTCGTCAGAATCTGACGATTTTCTCTTTTTCAGAAGGGCTGTTGGGTCCAAGCCCCCGAACATGGACACAGCCCCTGCAGGCTTTTTAGGTTTCTTTGGCTCTTCACTCTGGTTGATGTAACAAGTTTGATAAGAGATTTAAATTGTCAAGATATATGTTCCAATAATATTTCAAGTATATACTCCAATATTTTGTCAGGATGTATATTCTAATATTTTGTAACGATATATATAAATATATTCCAATTTTTGTCAAGATATATATGCTAATATTTCGATAAGATATACTTTCCAATAATTTGTCAACATATACATTCCCATAGTTTGTCAAAAAAATACAACACAGTAATATGTCAAGATGCATAAAAAAAACCTGATGGGAATTTATACATATTTATTTTTAATATTTTAACAAACTTTATGTTCCTTTAATAACATTCAATTAAAGTTATAATAATTATATTTTTATATATATTTATATATCTATTCAAATATGATTTTATCAAATCTGTACACCACAAAACTCCAACATAAAAGCAAAAACTTTCAAAATTGTATCCTAGGAATAACCCCACTCTAGTCAAGATACCTAGAACTGCAAAGTAACGAGACATTACAGTATTCCTATCTTATGTCAAAATGTGTGTTTTATTTAGAGCATTTACCCACATTTTATGGGAGAGATATTTTGTGCTTGTTGTTAAGGAGTTGACATTGCTAATGAGAACATGGCATTAGGAAACCGAACCTGCCCAGAGCTTAGAAACTGAGTACCAAAAAACCATACATATTTGGCTTAGACCACATAAGGCTCAGTCATTGATAACATAAACATGGTTGCAAGATTAAACAGAGCCATGTGAATGCTGGTGTACCCAACTAGTACCAACCTTTGCCTCCATCACGTCACTAGACTCCGTCTCCGTCACTCCGCCTAGTGTCAGGGGGGGTGCTGCTGTGGCTGGGGACTTCTTTACTGGGACTGGGGAAAACAGGTCGTCTTCTTCAGCATCATCACCAAACAAGTCTGACACTACAGGTTTGCTGGAATTGGGTGGGACAGCGGACTTGGGTGGGGCGCTAGTTTTAGGGGTTTCTTTTTCTTTAGGAGGTTGCTGGAAATTTTAAAAAATAAAAACTGTGGTGGTTCTAATTAAAGTAAATTCTTAATTTGCTCTTCCACATTCATCAGACACTGGCATATATAAGTACAATATCTTTTACATGGAACTGAGTTAGTGCAATCTAATAGTTAGTGCAATCTAATAGTTAGTGCAATCTAAGAGTTAGTGCAATCTAAGAGTTAGTGCAATCTAAGAGTTAGTGCAATCTAAGAGTTAGTGCAATCTAATAGTTAGTGCAATCTAAGAGTTAGTGCAATCTAAGAGTTAGTGCAATCTAAGAGTTAGTGCAATCTAAGAGTTAGTGCAATCTAAGAGTTAGTGCAATCTAAGAGTTAGTGCAATCTAAGAGTTAGTGCAATCTAATAGTTAGTGCAATCTAAGAGTTAGTGCAATCTAAGAGTTAGTGCAATATAAGAGTTAGTGCAATCTAAGAGTTAGTGCAATCTAAGAGTTAGTGCAATCTAAGAGTTAGTGCAATATAAGAGTTAGTGCAATCTAAGAGTTAGTGCAATCTAAGAGTTAGTGCAATCTAAGAGTTAGTGCAATCTAAGAGTTAGTGCAATCTAAGAGTTAGTGCAATCTAAGAGTTAGTGCAATATAAGAGTTAGTGCAATCTAAGAGTTAGTGCAATCTAAGAGTTAGTGCAATCTAAGAGTTAGTGCAATCTAAGAGTTAGTGCAATCTAAGAGTTAGTGCAATCTAAGAGTTAGTGCAATCTAAGAGTTAGTGCAATCTAAGAGTTAGTGCAATCTAAGAGTTAGTGCAATCTAAGAGTTAGTGCTTCTTGCTGTTATGGCTACTTATCAGAAATCATTTTTTCTTGTCCTTTATCTTGGTGGTCGCTTGTTGCTGAACAAATCAACAGATGGAGTTGTTTCTTACCTTAGTTAATGGTCCCTTGTCACTGAACAAATCAACAGATGGAGTCGCTTCTTCTCCAGCTCTGAACAACAGATCATCATCAAACAATCCTTGGCTTGCTGGCTTGGAGTTCTATCAAGAAAGAAAACATCAGCGGATCAAAGAAGACACCAGCAAATTAAAGAAAACACCAGCCAATTAATGAAGACACAGCAAATTAAAGAAAACACCAGCCAATTAATGAAGACACCAGCCAATTAAAGAAAACACCAGCCAATTAAAGAAGACACCAGCAAATTCAAGATAGAGTAGATATTTAAGTGGAGCCTTTGAATTATAATTTTTGCCTATAATAAAAATGACTTGAAGCGCAAAGATGGGTAAAAATAGAAATGAGGTTCAAACGGTAAAGAACTCATGTTTTGGAATGAGAAAACCTTGAAAGCCCAACCTGTTTGCCTGCGGTAGGTTGCTGAGGTTTGGCAGAGAAGAGGGGCTCAGCATCATCTTCCTCCTCGTCATCAAACAAGGAAGTCGCAGCTTTTTTCTTGGCCGCTCCGGTCGGTGCGGTCGCTGGTGCTGCCGATGTCGCCGCTGGTGGTGCTGCTGCCGATGTCGCTGCTGGTGGGGGTTTAGCTACTGCTGCAGCTTTGGATTCCTGTCAATAACAAAGAGAGATGCCACTTTCCAGCACATCTGACACACACCTCAATGCCAAAAAGCTTCTTTATAAAGGACAAAAGACGTGACAACCCCCAATGCAGTTTAAAATTCTTACATTTGAACAGTATCAGGGCAAACATTTAATAAAACAATAACAATAAAAAACAAATTGAAGAATTAAACTCATTCATTAAAAAATCTAAACTGAGGATTTAAACTGTGTTTGTTTAAGTGTCCCCGGATTTGTTTTAAATCAAAAAGATGAGAATAAAGCAACGAAACAAAGCCCTTTATCCACCGAGAATATTTTAGATGCACTGACCTTGTCGTCAGCACCTCCAAACAAAGACAAACCACCTGCTGGTTTTTTCCTGTGAATAATTCATTAAAAAAGATGATGTCATGTGTTGCCGTGGTAGCACCACGTTTTCTATTATTATTCCACCATACCAAGATGCTTCTGGCTGAAATGCACCTGTCTTTTCCACAAGGAGCAGCTACCTACAACAAACTTATTTACAAAGGATCACATAACCTACAGGACAGTCTACATGTTTTCAGCCCTCTATTGACCTAATTATTTACAACCTAGTCCCATAAACTGCGACCCATATACTTACAACCTGCAACCTATTTTGTAAATTTTAATGGCCTACTTTTCTACAACAAACTCTATGATCTGTTTACCCAATCCCACTTATTGACCTACTTGTCTAAGGGTTTAGCTGCCACCGAGAAGAAATCTTCATCATCTGATTCGGCATCATTGAACAAACTGTCTTTGGCTGGCTTAGGCTTGTCAGTCTGTCAAATATGTAAGGCATGTTAAAGGCGTGTCATACGTGAATGGGAGAGAAATTCAGGTAATGTTCTGTTCTGGCTTGTCATACGTGAATGAGAAAGAACTTCAGGAAATTTTCTGGCTTGTCATACGTAAATGAACGAGAATTTCAGGAAATGCTCAAGTGACAAAGAAACAATTAATAACTACATGTAGCAGTCTCAGTAATGAAACAGTTTATAACTATCACTGGCAGTAATGAAACAATTTATAACTAGCAGTCTCACTAATGAAACAACTTATAACTAGCAGTCTCACTAATGAAACAATTTATAACTAGCATTCTCACTAATGAAACAATTTATAACCAGCAGTCTAACTAATGAACATTTTTTAAATTATAAATATCAGTTTCTGTAATGAAACAATTTATAACTAGCAGTCTCACTAATGAAACAATTTATATTCAGCAGTCTCACTAATGAAACATTTTGTATAAATATCAGTTTCTGTAATTAAACAATTTATATAACTAGTGGTTTCAGTAATGAAACAATTTATGACTGGCAGTGTCAGTAAGAAACAACGTTCTTACCTTGTTTGCCGGCAGAGTATTACTTTGTTTCTTCCCAGTTCTGAAAAGTGAGGAAAATAAGTGCGACATAAGAAATGGTGAAGCCTAGCCAATCAAATTGTACTAATCAGAATTTGTATTACGTCCTCAAGAACGGTCAGGTGCTCAAAAAACAAATGGACCACCACAAGAAGCTATCACCTGTACTGAACATTCTTCTTAGTTCAGGGAATTGTGTTTTTTTGTTGGTTTTTGTTTGTCATTCCCTTCCAACAATTGATGTGGATTTTGAACAAACAGTTGGGGGGCGGGGGGGGGGAAAGAGGAAAGAGTGTGTGTTAATTTGGGGAGGAGTTTTGCTGTGTTTACAGGGATCCTTAAACTCAATTCAATGCTATTCCCATTAGTCCTGAATGTTTGTGTGAAACTGTTAAAACTATTTAAGTTGAGGACCAGCGACTGTGTAAAACGGCGCTCCGTTCGCTCGAGGAAGGCCACTCTATGTTGTGGTATAATACCCAATTTGGCCGATATATCATTGTATCGTATAGTATAGGACTGCGATAGAGCTTTTAAATAAAATACAACATATAATAGACATATTATTTGTTTTGATCAAAACAATAATTGAAAGCTTTATTAATAGACTAATACACAAGTTGACGTTTCGGGCAATGCCTTCCTCAGTACAAATAACTTACACAAGTATTAGAAATAAATTTACATTATATCATACATACTACATCATGGAAAAATAATAGTTAAGTAAAAAAAATTAATAATTAAAAAAAAACGAAAGAAAAACACAGAAACGAAAAGAAGAAAAGGTGGGCACAATTACTTAAAAACACAGAACATAAGAAGAGGAAGGAAGTATCGGATTGCTTAAAACACATCAGCTTTCAATAACACAGCTGAGCCAGCGATGTCTTGTCAGTTATTTGGGATTCATGCCAGTGTCCGAAGTATCCCTGTTTGCTCCGAAACGCTATGATGGAAGCCTGCCATTATTTCACAACACCAGCATTGGCATCTTGATTTAGACATGTTAGTAACCAATCACTAACACTGAGACCCCTGGCACCTCGGGCTAACGTAAAGATCATTGGCTAACACGAAGACCACTTGTGGGCATGAAGACACTGGCTAATATAAAGACCACTGGTAAACATGAAGACCACTGGCTAACATGAAGACCACTGGCTAACATTAACACCACTTGTTGGCATGAAGACACTGGTTAATATAAAGACCACTGGCTAACTGAAGACCACTGGCTAACATGAAGACCACTGGCTAACATTAAGACCACTTGTTGGCATGAAGACACTGGTTAATATAAAGACCACTGGCTAACATGAAGGCGGCTAGGTAACATGAAGGCCCATGGCTAATACGAAGACCACTGGTTAACACTGTTACCACTGACATCTCGGGCTTACGTAAAGACCACAGGCACCTCAGGCTAAAGTGAAGACCACTGGCTAACAACACGTGCGGGCCAGTGAGCAGTACATAAATAAATACCACAGTGTCAAGTAGGTCAACCAATTCCGTTGTATCTGGAAGCTATTTTCGGAACTCACACGGCCAACACATGTGCACTTCTCAGAAATTTCTCCACTCCGAAACAATGTTACACATGCCTGAGTGTTGAGGTTTACATTCAAAGAAATCAAACTCAGAGACAAAAGATGCATATTTGAGAACCCTCTGTAGCTAATACGAAAAGAATGAAACATTAATTTGACCGCCAGCCACCATTGTGTCCCCAAACCCAGTGAACAAACTTGACCAGCTCGGCGACACCATCTTCAATGATTTCACCGTCACCTTGGTGGAACCCATTTCGTTGAGAAAACTAAATTCTGACATAATCCTGACTAGGGTGAGATTATTATTACTCTCTGGCCTTCTCATCCGTCCACCCCATCACGTTTTCTATCCCCCACCCCCTCAAACATAGCCTCAACAATTCTTGATGTTGTTTAAATGAGGACATCACTAGCTGACAACAAGTGTCAGATACTCACAGCTGCTAACTGAGCCAGGCGTTACAATGTCCAAACACGGAATCATGATGTTAGCCAGGTGTTGCTAAAATGTTGTACGCTTAACAAAGATAATACTGACAGACCGCGGTGCTGTCAATGGCAGCACACCCGGAATGTCGTCGTCAGTTGATGTCAACAAGAAGTGGGCGGGTGGCGTCACACCTGACAATGGGAACACTGACCATGTCACGTGATCACAATCCCTGGGCCACACGTCTCCCAGCGCCACACCGGAAGACGCCACTTGATTAATAATTGAGCGCAATAATCCAACACAGCAACTCTATAAATAGATTAGACCACAAACCGTAAACACACAGCTACAAACACTTCCAATTTCTGGCCAAAAACACACACGAAACCCCAAGCTGAGATTTCTAAATGAGTTCAATGTTCGCCAGTGTTTGCTGACACAAAACACAACGGGCGAGTGCAGGGCCCACAACTAGGAGCTCACACCAAGACAATGCACATCACGTGTGGGAATTAAACGGTTGACCTTGAAAACAATGTTTACCTGTTACGTGTAAGACGTGCGGTAATGGTGGGGGGGGGGCTGTGGGAGGGGGGAGTTTATGTGTTGGGGGTGAGACATGAGTTCACCAGTTTACTAAAGTGATGAGAAAGAGGGAGAAAGAGATAGAGAGAGAGGCATTAAGAGCAGGGATGTAGCAGGTTATCTCATTAGATGGGGAGATACAGAAGTTTGAATGACATAGTGATTGCATGAGAGAACAGAGAGGGCAGGAAACAGCGTGGATGAGGGAAAAGAGAGAGAGAGGGAGAGAGAGAGAGAGAATAAGATAGAGAGAAAGAAGTTTGTGTATTGATATCATGAGACACTGAGATAGGGTTAAGTTTGAATGAGGAATGAGAGAAGAGAGAGATAGACAAATATTAAGAGGGAAAAGAAAGAAAAAAAGATAAAAGCTTATGGAGGAAATCTTGTGGGATGAGGAGAGAGCAAATATGGAACGAATCAGCCAGAATGTGAAGAGATAAAATAAGGATATCTTATCCTATAGAGGTGTGAACAGATGGAGATCGCTGGCAAGAGCAGGAAGTGAACAGATAAAATTACTGACATTACTGAACAAATTTTCAAAGATTAATGCTACACTAATACTACTACTACTTTATCTGTTACAGACGCTCCTTCGATACAAAAGATTATTGCGTCTTACGCTTATCCACGATTTATGTCTTTTAAAAGAGTTTTAAATTTTGATAGCGTGTTGGTTTTCCTGGTTCCACAAGACAACTCATTCCACGCCCGAATTCCGAACGGGAAGATCGATAATTTGTATGTGTCTAGTTTTGGATACGAAATAAGAAAAGCGCTTTTATCCCATGTCTATACGAGGGTTGTATTAGGTTATCTGTATATAAACATTTGTACCTGAGAGGTTGTGGGGGGGGGGAGCAGTAAACGTGACGGCAGGAAGTTGGGCAGTGAAGAAAACAATTCAGGTTTTGTGTGGAAGCTGAGAAGTGGGGCGCGAAGATGCGTAAACAACAGAGATAGAGAACGGACGTGGGGGAGGAGGAGGAGGAGGAGGAGGGGATATCATTGCATACAAACAACGGTGGAAACATCAAGTTATACAACATAAATATAAAAGAACACACACAACACAACAATGTGAAAGTTGATTGTTGCATCCAGACAGGAGAGAGAGGGGCCATGCTGGCGTTAGAGATTAGATGCTAGCCGTAGGTCAAATAGAGCGCAGGACTACTCTACCAAACATGTCTGGTCACATGTAAGAATCACGTATCTTTCAGACACCCAGAATTAAAGCTACCCACTTGCACAATCAATCACACCAGTACCGTGATTGGGAATGACTATACTTGCCAAGGCGAATATAAGTCGTAAAAATCAATTAAAAGAACATCCGGGTATTGAGTTTGGACTTTATATTAACAAATACTTGTTAATTCTACGTTCATTTTAATAATGGTAAAAATGTTTGGTGCAAAAAAGCGTCACTGTCCAACGAATAAGCCCCCCCCCACCCACCAACAAACCACTGCGTGGACCAAGCTAGGGTATGATCGCAGTAAGTGGTCAGGGGACGCAGCCGAGATAAAGACAACATACAAATGTACACTACGACGGTACAGCACGACGGTACAGCATGGCGGTACATCACGACGGTACATCACGACGGTACATCACGACGGTACATCACGACGGTACATTACGACGGCACAGCATGGCGGTACATCACGACGGTACATCACGACGGTACATCACGACGGTACATCACGACGGTACATTACGACGGTACAGCACGGCGGTACATCACGACGGTACAGCACGACGGTACATCACGACGGTACATCACGACGGTACATCACGACGGCACAGCACGACGGTACATCACGACGGTACAGCACGACGGCACAGCACGACGGTACATCACGACGGTACATCAAGACGGCACAGCACGACGGTACGTCACGACGGCACAGCACAACGGTACAGCACGACGGTACAGCACGGCGGTACATCACGACGGTACAGCACGACGGTACATCACGACGGTACATCACGACGGCACAGCACGACGGTACATCACGACGGCACAGCACGACGGCACAGCACGACGGTACAGCACGACGGCACAGCACGACGGTACATCACGACGGTACATCAAGACGGCACAGCACGACGGTACGTCACGACGGCACAGCACGACGGCACAGCACAACGGTACAGCACGACGGTACATCACGACGGCACAGCACGACGGTACATCACGACGGTACAGCACGACGGCACAGCACGACGGTACATCACGACGGTACAGCACGACGGTACATCACGACGGTACAGCACGACGGTACATCACGACGGTACATTACGACAGCACAGCATGGCTGTACATCACGACGGCACAGGATGGCGGTACATTACGACAGCACATTACGACAGCACAGCATGGCTGTACATCACGACGGCACAGCGAGACTGTACACATAGGCAGACGGACACGTCTGATGGTAGGCCAACCTGGCTCCGTGAGTTGTGTAACGCACGTGTGACCTTGACATTGGGTTCACCCCGGTGGGCGTGACCAGGTTTCAAGAAGGGAGATAACTCTTGGAAGATGCAACATAACGGCCTTCTCTCCCCCAGTATAAATGATGAATTCTTCCGGCTCTAGGATTTAAAACATCAAAGGAGTCTAGCTTTGAAACTCATGCAGTGGCGGTCATTTGTGGTTATAAGCCAACTACTGGACACAGGCAACTGCAAAGGTCAAGTGGAATTACACAGAGTTGAAATATTTCCAGATGAGAGAAACGGTTGCAGGTCACGAAACCGTCACCAAAAACTTAGTGCAGAAGAAAATGAATTAAGCAACCCGTAAAAACAAAGTTTTTGACTATAAATCCCTTATATATGAGGCATAACTAAAAGTATGGATTATCTTCAATATAATACGCAGCGCGCGACAGACCCCTGTGACATCGAGGGCTGGAGTGAATCATCTCCAGTGACCCGTGGAGGTCAACTATGGCAGACGGCTACACATGTTATATAGAGATAAACTAAACATTCATTAATTTAATTACGGTAAATTCGATCGATCTGAAATTTTGAAACAGTGTATTGTTAGGTGACACAAGTCTATGTGCAAAATTTCAGCTCGATGGGATAACGAGAAGTGAGTCATTTTTGACTTAATTCCAATAAGTAGGTCAGCAAAATACAAGTTTTTAACTTGAATCTACGAGGGTTTTGGATGTGCCAGGAAGTTATATTTATCTAAATTGTATCCTATCAAATATTTTTTCCATAGTGCTTTACTATAGCATTCCTTTGAAAATGTTAATTATTATTAACAGTGGTTTGTTACCATAGATAAGAGTAAGAGAATGAGTGAGCCCAGGGCTGGATTTAGATTTGATAGAGCCCTAAGCTATTTGAGATAAAGAGGCTCTTTTGAACTCCCAGATATTCTATGACAGAGCCAAATCTGGAAAAAAGTTCCGGGGACCTCCAAGAAGGTGGAGGCCCTAAGCTATAGCTTGTTTTGCAAATCCAGCACTGATTGAGCCGAAGAAACAATGCCGACAATACAGTGTTGTTGAATATTTGAATTAAGGCTAAATGTTTGGAAACAGATACGAAAGGAGAAACGTTATTAACTGAATTAAAAAGATTTTTCAAGTTAAAGCAATACCCTTGACTTTCTGGCATACTTAAAACAAGCTGAAGGGAATGTATTTTTAGTACACTGTACCATCATCCACATCATTTATTCGCAAAAACAGTGGAATTTGTATGGATCACTAGATAATTTCATTAGAGCAGTTAATAAAATCAGAAGGAATGCCTTCAATGAGAGATTGTTTATTCAACATTGTGCGTGCAATGAAGAAGCCTGTAATCGTTTGCTTATTCACACATAAGTACGTTGGTTATCAACAAGTACTTATTTAAATCAATTTATGCTCTCTTTGATTCAGTGTTCGAATACCTGGAAAACAAAGACAATGATTTGCGACACAATTAACTCAAAAAATGACATATCCTTAATAAATGATTTATTTACCAACTTTAAAGAAACTAATTTGAAACTACAAGTACAAGTAAAGCAATTAAATTTAATCAAAAGCATACTACCTGGTTTGTTGCAAAGGTTTTTCTCTACAAACAAAACTTAGGAACAGGAAAATGTTCTCAGTTTCCAAATCTTTTGAAATTGAAAAATGGAGATAAAGATTTGCTGGCCTACTGTCAAAACTTAACAGTTCTTCACGCAGACTTCAACAAAAGATTTGAAGACATTCTTCACTTGGATATTCCCGACTGTAAGTTGAACCCTTTTGCGCGTGGACTAGCTCAGATCCCAAACACAGATGAGTTCATACTAATACTGGAGCAGCTTATTGAAATGAGGAACTTAAACCAATGTTTGAACTATGATACGAGAATTTCTGGTTACAAAATCATATCTCAAGTTTACATCTTGCATTTGAGTCAATGTACAGCCCAATTGTATAGCCTGCATTACGAGTTATTGTACAGAAGTTTTTGACTGCTTTACCGTCTTTCCATTGGGAAGAACAAAGATTCAGTGCCGCTGTGAACCTCAACATAAAAATCAGAAACCTATATGAAATTGCTGCTCGTGGGGATTTGCGGTTGCTACTCACAAACATTGAGTCGGTCATAAATACACTCATAAAATCGCATAACGTTTATCCAAGTTATTAATTTTTTCCAATTTTATTTTAAACAAAAGTTATAATTTCAATAAATACATCTATCAAAATGTTGCTTTTTTGGATTTGTAATTTTTGCACTATGAATTTATGTAGTTTTTTCACTTGGGGGTCCGTGGGGAAGTTTTGACTATAAAAGGGGTCCCGGGTCAAAAAAGTTTGGGAACCACTGTGCTACACTGTTGTGCACCATGTGCTAAAATGTTCTGCACCATGTGCTACACTGTTCTGCACCATGTGCTACACTGTTCAGCAACATGTGCTACACTGTTCTGCACCATGTGCTACACTATTCTGCACCATGTGCTACACTGTTCTGCACAATGTGCTACACTGTTCTGCACCATGTGCTACACTGTTCTGCACCATGTTCTACGGCCAAGGTAGGCCGGAAGCAATTACTTGAAGTTACCCGCTTTATGTTAATGAGAAATTCGATCAAAGAAGTTTCCGAAATTTCATAAACAACTTTTGCAAAAGCGATTGCAGATTTTTTAAAAAAAAAGCAAAACAAAACAACAGCATAGCAGCAGGGGGAGATAATGGCTCATAACGGAAGTGAACGAAAAATGAGAGTAAACGTTAAAGATTGAGAAATTAGAAGATTACGCACGTGGGGCAGAGTGTCAGGGAAGAAGGAGAGAGCAAAAAAAATCTATAGAATTAACTTATTGGAAAATTAAACTAATTGTCCACTTCTATTTTTACGGATTAAAACTACAAAACAAACAATGAATAAAATACAAACTACGATTAACATACAAACTCGGACTAAGAAAAAGCTCTGATTTAAAACCAGCTTTTACTTTCCCAGTTTCACATTAAGTTTAAGTTGTGCTGTGATGACTTAAAAGGAAAACAAAATCAAACATCACTGAGGAAACTTTAAAGGCCAAGCGTTTTCCCAACACCATCCCAAGTTTAGATATTAGAGTCTTGACCAGTGGTCGCGAGATGTTGCTGGGTACTTGGACGGGCTTTGATAACAACCGGGGGCGTAAAGGGCCCCATCTTTCAAGAGGACGGATACATGTGGGGGTCAGCATTTGACAGTTCGGATAAGCGAACTACACCGAATCGCCTCGGGGACAACGGCCTTGCGACAAACAAATATGAACTTGGCCGCCCCGATGGCGCGTGAGAAAATAGCCCCCCCCCCGTCCCGTGTTTGCATGTGGGGAACACCACCACTATAATCTCACGTGGTATTAATATGCCTCCACCACAACCACAAATGACGTGTATTTATTAGCGGGTCACCGGATGGATGCCAAGTCAATTTTGGCGCGTTGGGTTGGAGATTACTGTGCACTCCTATAGTAAAGGGAACTCTCTCATCTTAAGGCACTGAATTGAGGAACATAATCAAATAATGTTTTGTATAATATACGCAGACGCTCCTTCTATACAGAAGATTATTGCGTCCACACCTCATGCCAGTCTGTTGGCAAGTGACGCAGCGTTCACAGGCCACGGCTATGAGGGTTCCACGCTATCCCCAGCCGCCTTTGTTTTCCTAACTAGTGTCAGATACCCATTCGGAGCTGGGTGGACTTAGGGACACCCTTGGCCCCGGGAACAAATCCCTGCCTTCACGGAGATTCGAACCCGTGGCCATTGGTACGCCAGCCGAGCGCGCATGCCACTCAGCATTAATATAACCACACTTATACTTAACACATTAGAGTACATTTGAAATCACAACAGAATACATAATTCAAACAATTAACAAACAAATATTTGGTTTCATTCTAACAACTCCATGCCTTAAATAACCGCAATAAAGAAGTGTCACGTGATATGAGCTTGTGAGGATACCAACACGGGATTTCTCAAAGCAGCGCATGCGTCACTTTATCCCAGTGGATCTTTGGAATTACCATCGGTAATGACTTGACGCCCGTGTTTGATGTCAGTTTCATGTCTCTCTATCCTGGTGACCATATTATTCGGAGGGTCCAAAAACATGGAAGGTCGTAAAAAGAGCCTTAGCTAAGCTCCCAGTCACTACAGCCTTAAGCAGTGAAGAAAATACAATAACATGAGTTGTGAACTTTGATATAGATAAAGAAAAATACGTCGTTTCGTAATCTGTATTTTATACATGGGAAGAAGGGTGGGCAGCGCTTCTCAATTTTGACTCGGGTCAGTGCCAATATAGCGCACAATGTGACACTGGCAAATTCATTCATGACAACTGTTTATAGTACACAATAGGACACTGGCTAATTCATTCAATCACTCGCTCCGCAGCTTGTCACTATTATTTGTTGGTGCACTCAGCCTTATGAGCGGCCGATGATCGGATCAAATAATCTCTCTTGCTATTTGATTACGACAATCGCAGATTTGCACACCGCCGCGCGCAATGAAACAACACGCTGACACCGACCACTCCCTATTCTGTTAACCCGTTGTTTTGTTTCGTGTCCAATTATTGCTGTTAATTCAGCCTCAGGATTTCCGCCGAGGCAATTAAACAAAGAACTTCCTACAAATGGCAAATAGCGAGCCACACTATCACTTGCTACCAGCGAGTTCCGTACGTTCGTGAGCCTCAAACTGATTTCAATCAGATAACCCTACAAATAATACTCAAGCGATGGAGCAGAGAATGTTTGATTATGGAATCAGGACAATCAACACAAAAGCCTTCTATAACGCAATCACATGGATAATTATTAACAAATACACAGACAGAATCAGGAGGAGAAAAAAACAACAACAAAAACAGCACCACAAAAAAATCTAAAACAACCCTCGGATAGATTTAGGGATAAAAGTCTTTTTCCGTATCCTAGAACACACTCATGCAAGTTTTCTTTCTTCACGCCTGGAATTCGGGCGTGGTATGGGTTGCCTGATTGATCTGGGAGAACCAACACACTTTAAACATTTTAACCAAAGATAAGAAATGGACGCAATAATCTTCTGTATAGAAGGAGCATCTGTAATTTATAAGAAAAGATAAAACACATATACAGCACAATCAAAACATATAAATCATTAACAAATACACACAGATAGAACCAGGACAATCTTTTGGTGACTGCCGCATGCGCTTGTCTGCTGTTAGAGTAAATCAGTAAATAGCAAATCTTCAAGTCAAACAATTACAAGAAAAGTGGACGCACATTCAGGTGTATTTCTAGTTCATTCTTGTCAACAAAGCAGCCGTGACGTAATTTGCTAGAGTTCACGATTGGGGTGTAAAAAGGGGGGGGGTGAGAGTGCATGGTCAAGGAAAGACACGCGTACTAACATTCTCGTACATTGGACACATGGGCTTTGGACATTGGACATACGGGTTTTGGACATTGGACAGATGACATTGGACATACGGGTTTTGGACATTGGACAGATGGATTTGGACATTGGACATACGGGTTTTGGACATTGGACAGCTGGAATTGGACATTGGACATACATACATTTGTGCTACTATTTAAAAGGATAGGAGAAACAGCGAAGTGTAGCTTTTTGTGCTACTATTTAAACGGATAGGAACAAAAGCGAGCTGTAGAGCCATACAACCATTTGTGCTACCATTTAAACGGATAGGAGAAACAGCGAGCTGTAGAGACATTCAAACTTATAAAAGTGAGGTAAGACTGCAATCAAGCTAGGAAGAAATTTTTTTTTATATTAACAGGGTATAGGTAGGCCTGACAGGACACCATAAAACAACTGTGGCGTACCGTCAGGCCTACGTATACCCTGTTTTTACAACATTCAACTTTATTTGTGATACCATTTAAACAGGTTTGAGAAACGCCGAACTGTGGAGCCATTCAACTTTATTTGTGATACCATTTAAACAGGTTTGAGAAACGCCGAACTGTGGAGCCATTCAACTTTATTTGTGATACCATGCCTATAAACGGGTGTGAGAAACGCAGAGATGCAGAGCCAATGAACTGCGGGAGATGGTGCTGATAGTGAAAGTGGTCAATAGCCGCACATTTATTTCACAGCGGCACTTGAGCCGGGCCGCCAGTGGTACAGGTCACGGGAGCCGGGCCGCCAGTGGTACAGGTCACGGGAGAACGGGTCGCCAGTGGTACAGGTCACGGGAGAACGGGCCGCCAGTGGTACAGGTCACGGGAGAACGGGCCGCCAGTGGTACAGGTCACGGGAGAACGGGCCGCCAGTGGTACAGGTCACGGGAGAACGGACCGCCAGTGGTACAGGTCACGGGAGAACGGGCCGCTAGTGGTACAGGTCACGGGAGCCGGGCCACAAGTGGTACAGGTCACGGGAGAACGGGCCGCCAGTGGTACAGGTCACGGGAGAACGGACCGCCAGCGGTACAGGTCACGGGAGAACGGGCCGCCAGTGGTACATGTCACGGGAGCCGGGCCGCCAGTGGTACAGGTCACGGGAGAACGGGCCGCCAGTGGTACAGGTCACGGGAGAACGGACCGCCAGTGGTACAGGTCACGGGAGCCGGGCCGCCAGTGGTACAGGTCACGGGAGCCGGGCCGCCAGTGGTACAGGTCACGGGAGAACGGGTCTCCAGTGGTACAGGTCACGGGAGAACGGGCCGCCAGTGGTACAGGTCACGGGAGAACGGGCCGCCAGTGGTACAGGTCACGGGAGAACGGACCGCCAGTGGTACAGGTCACGGGAGAACGGGCCGCCAGTGGTACATGTCACGGGAGCCGGGCCGCCAGTGGTACAGGTCACGGGAGAACGGGCCGCCAGTGGTACAGGTCACGGGAGAACGGACCGCCAGTGGTACAGGTCACGGGAGCCGGGCCGCCAGTGGTACAGGTCACGGGAGCCGGGCCGCCAGTGGTACAGGTCACGGGAGCCGGGCCGCCAGTGGTACAGGTCACGGGAGAACGGGTCTCCAGTGGTACAGGTCACGGGAGAACGGGCCGCCAGTGGTACAGGTCACTGGAGAACGGGCCGCCAGTGATACAGGTCACGGTGCAAAACAAACAACTCAAAATTCCTGGATGGTCAGACCAATGATCAGGATCGGACCTTGTGTCATCTTTGATAGGTTAGAATGGGGGGGGGGAAGAGAATGACTGCAAACCTGCATTGGAACTTCAAATTAGCACTGACGTTTGAAATAAAAAAATCAACACTGATATTGTAAATAACACATTAGCGCTGACATTTGAAACAAAAAAATAGCTCATACATTTGAAATAGCGCATTAGCACTGACATTTCAAATAACAAATTATCACTGACATTTGAAATAAAAAAAATTAGCACGACATTTGAAATAGCAAATCAGCACTGGAATTTTAAATACCACACTAGCACTGAGATCTGAAGTAGCCCATTAGCACTGACATTTGAAATAACAAATTAGTACTGAAATTTCAAATACCTCATTACCACCACTGACATTTTAAAGAATACATTGACATCTACGCTGACATTTCAAATGCCACATAACCACCGACTTATAAAAAAAAACCTTACATCTTTGAAAAAACCAATTCCTCATGGCATCACATCCAACTAAAATATTGCGCACATCGACTGGCTTACTTGGATGTAGCAGTTGGTCCTCCCTTACACCTGGCAGTAGACGTATAACGATATTTCCGATAGTAAATTTGGCTTCCTGCACCGCGAATAGCAGTCACAAACACCTTGCTCTAAGGGTGAGCACGCATGTGGACAGATTGGCTCTTGGGAAGCCGTGCGCTGAGCCAGCACTGCGAGGGGGGATGGGGGGGGGGTCGGCGATGCTGGAGAGGACGCCCGCCGACTGCAAAGGTAAACGGGAGAGAGGCAGGAAGGGAAGGTGTTTCGGGTTTGTATTTTTTTTTGCAACCTTCCAACAACTATTAAAAGAAATGTGTATTTTATCCCCGGCAAAATTTAAACACACACGCCCAACGGGACTCCACAAGTTTTGATATTAACTTCAATGTTAGGGAAGTTCCATTCCAAATGTCCTTCCCGTTTGGGGACACGCCCCTGACCCATTGAGTGGAGCAGACCTGAGCATAGCCTCATAGCCAAGTGGCAAGCGTCATGGGTTCTCATTTCACTGCACTGGTTTATTTTTAAACTAAGGCAACTAAGAAGAAATCGGTTTCCAAAAGAGCGGGGAGGTCGGTGGAAAGTCGGTATTTAAGCGTTAAGGGATGGTGGTAGCAATTTGAGAGTACGAGAGGGCAGACTCCTTCGTATGTCTATGATGAAATACGCCTTTGCTTCGTGTAAAGGTAAGCCAACATTTCTTGGCATGGTTGCGCATGGGAAACTGATCAGTGGTATGTGGTGACCCCCTGTTGGTGTAGTGTAAGGTCACTAAATGTATGTGGTGACCCCCTGTTTGTGTAGTGTATGGTCACTAAATGTATGTGGTGACCCCCTGTTGGTGTAGTGTAAGGTCACTAAATGTATGTGGTGACCTGTTGGTGTAAGGTCACTTAATGTATGTTGTGACCTGTTGGTGTAAGGTCACTTAATGTATGTTGTGACCTTTGGTTTAAGGTGGCTAAATGTATGTGGTGAACTGTTGGTTTAAGGTCACTAAACGTATGTGGTTACCTTTTGGTTTAAGGTCAATAAATGTGGTGACCTGATGGTGTAAGGTCACTAAATGTATGTGGTGACCTGTTGGTTTAAGGTCAATAAATGAGGTGACCTGATGGTGTAAGGTCACTAAATGTATGTGTTGACCTGTTGCTGCTGTGAAGGGACTAAATGTAGTGATGAACTGCTGTTGGTGTGAGGTCACTATATGTATTTGAGAAGATGAATGTGAAGTTGGAAATTTGAATTTGTATTATGAGTTGGGACGATGTATGTGGAGTTCGGGTGGGTGGATTTGGAATGGCCTTAAAGGGCGATGTTAAGAAAAATGAGAAAAGATGTGAAATGGTGAGAAATACAGTTAGTGAAATGGTGAGTAAAGCAGAGTGGTGAAATGGTGAGAAATACAGTTAGTGAAATGGTGAGTAAAGCAGAGTTTGTGAAATGGTGAGAAATACAGTTAGTGAAATGGTGAGTAAAGCAGAGTTTGTGAAATGGTGAGAAATACAGTTAGTGAAATGGTGAGTAAAGCAGAGTTTGTGAAATGGTGAGAAATACAGTTAGTGAAATGGTGAGTAAAGCAGAGTTGGTGAAATGGTGAGAAATACAGTTAGTGAAATGGTGAGTAAAGCAGAGTTTGTGAAATGGTGAGATATACAGTTGTGAAATGGTGAGTAAAGCAGAGTTGGTGAAATGGTGAGAAATACAGTTAGTGAAATGGTGAGTAAAGCAGAGTTGGTGAAATGGTGAGTAAAGCAGAGTTAGACCAAGAATTTTGAACAGAACTTAAGTAAATCAGAACAGACCTGCAGTATGAGGGGGAAAATGTACCAAGGATCCCCCGCCCCCTTACACCTAATACTTGGCAGTGTGTCCTTAAGAAAGTTTGGGGAGAAAGAGCAGGGGGGGGAGTGAATCTGCTAAAAACATAAACAAGCTACTCTATTAATTCCCCTTGAAATGTAAACAAACCTGACCCAGAGACCATGGGAACAATCGCTGGCTTTTGTTGGTCAAGACTTAGGAAAAGGAACTACAACCCTTGGCTTTTAAACCATGGGGCTAAACTCCCCCGTATTACAGTGAAGAAAGGTGTTACGTAATTAGACCTTGTTATGTTGTTCTCATTTTTTTAATGCTATCCAACATATTTACTAAAACAATACACAACATATTAATTAAAATGATACAGACACGTCTTTTTGGGTTCATCATCATAAAATAATGGCTCATCTCTGCACTGATACAAGGCCAGTAAACCATGACATGCAACTATAATCGATCTACTTATAAAGAAAAAAAATATTTGGAGGTTTTTAAATGTGACATTGAGTGGAAGCTTATTCCTGGTGTAAAATCTTGGTTCCTAACGACATGAGCATAAATTACAAAGTTGTCTGCACGTCTGGGGCACGCGTTTCGGGGGTAGGTGGCAGCACCAAAAATTGAACCAGACGATACAAACAGGGGATATTATCTACTTTCACCTTCACTGTAACAGATCACGTGCACACATTCATAGAGATGAAGTATTTATTGTACCTGAAACTTTCATTGTAACAGATCACGTGTACACATTCATAGAGATAAAGTATTTATTGTACCTAAAACTTTCATTGTAACAGATCACTGTACACATTCAAAGAGATGAAGTATTTATGTTATCTGAAAAACTTTCATTTTAAACTTTTTTTTTAAAAAGAGAGCAAACAGAAAAGATGTGTTGTGTGTGTGGGTGGTTGTGCAAAGCATTGAAAGGGGAGGAGCTTATAGAAATGTGTACATTTGAGTAAGACATGTTATTTACATGTACAACGAACTTGCATGCGTTCTGGTTCCTGAGATGAAAGGCACAAAATGTCAAACTTCCAAACTGTGAATTCTAAAAGAGTAACAACAAGTGACAACTACAAACCCAACCAATCAAAGGGAACTTACTTGTCTGGCTTGGACGTGCTGAAGAGGTCATCACCGTCGTCATCATCAAACAGGCTGCCGGTGCGAGAGGACGGTTTGCTCGGTTCCGGGTTCATTTTGGTGGACGCTGCAGCAGGCGCCGTCACAGATTTGGTACCCAGGATACTGGAGCTACGAGAGGTCTTGTCCTCCTCCGGCTGGCCCTCCTCCTGGATTAACAGAGGTCATTTTTGAAACAAGCTGATGTCATCACAGGTCTGGGTAAGCGAGAAGTTGGGTGCTGAAAATACCCCCCCCCCACTCATGTTCCAGCTTTCAATCCCTTAAAGTCACCTGACCGCGCACCCTTGGAATAACAAGGTTCTAAGTGGATTTAAAAATAAAATAATTTAGTTATGGCCACCAGGTTACAGTCCATGTAATATCTATCATGGTAAAAAATATGAAAGCTGTATCGTGAGACAATTTTGTAGGAAGTACAGAGTAACAAGGTTCTAACTCTATATAGGCCTACTTAACATCAAGTTTTCAAACGCGAATATCTCGGTTTGACCAAAAGTGCACATAGAACCTTTCTATTCTAAGGTGGTGTCATGTAACATGACATAACATGACCATCGCCTAACATAACTTGACATCGCATGACATAGCATGACATAACATGACCATCGCCTAACATAACTTGACATCGCATGACATATCATGACATAACATGACCATCGCCTAACATAACTTGACATCACCTGACATAACTTTACATCACCTGACATAACATGACCGTCACCTAACATAACTTGACATCACCTGACATAACATGACCATCGCCTAACATAACTTGACATCGCATGACATAGCATGACCATCACCTAACATAACTTGACATAACTTTACATCACCTGACATAACATGACATAACTTGACATCACCTGACATAACATGACCGTCACCTAACATAACTTGACATCACCTGACATAACATGACATAACATGACCATCGCCTAACATAACTTGACATCTCCTGACATAACATGACCATCGCCTAACATAACTTGACATCTCCTGACATAACATGACCATCGCCTAACATAACTTGACATCACCTGACATAACATGACCATCGCCTAACATAACTTGACATAACTTTACATCACCTGACATAAAATGCATTCAAATTACATACTTTATAAGACTTCCAATAAAGTGCCAGGCAACTGTTTTGGCAACAGAAACTTTTTTCATGCCCCTGAACTAAGCATATGATTAAATTATGTTTTTTAACCACGTTTATTACATTAATACTTAAATTTAATTAGTGAAAACAATATTACATATTGCGTCTGAATGGGGATTTCTATTGCACATGTATCTGGTATTTTTATATCTTTTTGTTTTTTTATATAACTGATATTTGATAGGTTACTTCCTCTGAGGGAGTGAGTTACAGGTACATCAGTGATATTATAAGGATGTTCCTATCAACAGCAACTCAAAACGTACTTATCATTATTGATATAATATTTTCATTATAAACTTGTCAATTTTTAAATCTTTTATATTAACTTGTAGCATCTGCAAGTCTATCGCAAAAACTTTGGATCGATTTTGAACCCACTCCCCAGTATCCTATCGAGCTGAAATTTTGCAGGCAGACTTGTGGCAACTATAAAAATGATCTATCAAAATTTCAAATCGATCCAATGTGCTGTAATTAAATTAATGAATTTTTAGATTATCTCTATATAACTCTATGTAGCATGTGAATGTTTATGCTAGTCTGTCGCGCGGTTCGTATTATATTAAACATAATCAATACTTTTTAGTTATGTCTCATAAATAAAGGATTGATAGTCAAAAACTTTGTTTTTACTGGGTTTTTAAAAAATTATACACTGTTAATTTTTGTGGTCACAGTTATCTGTAATGATAATTGTTATTGACATTATGGCTGGTTAAACAATTTTTGTGGTCCCAGTTATCTGTAATGATAATTGTTATTGACATTATGGCTGGTTAAACAATTTTTTTCTTCAAAACTAAGGGGAGCTTACTTCACTTTCAGAAGACGATGCCAGCTTTTGTTTCTTGAGGGCTGCCATCAGTGGGTTAGGTCCCTTGCCAAACATAGACACGGCGCCAGCAGGCAACTGGAGATGTAACACAAGCATGGGTCATTCTGAACATAGACACACAGCACCAGCAGAGATATCACTGTCCATTCTAAACACAGACAAGGCACCAGCAGAGATGTCACTGTCTCCTTTAAACACAGACACAGCAAAAGCAGAGATATCACTGTCCATTCTAAACAGAGACATGGCACCAGCTGATATATCACTGTCCATTTTAAACATAGACACATCACAGGTAGAGACATCACTGTTCATTTTAAACATTGAAACAGCACAAGCAGAGATATCGCTGTCCATTTTAAACATAGACACAACACAAGCAAACGTATCACACAAGCATGGTTCATTCTTTACTCACAAAGACACAAAAATGTGTCCATCCATATGTTTTAAAGACAACATAGCGTATGGCTTCACTTAATCTTCATAAAAAGGTTTGTAACACTTCCATAAAGCCCAAAATGATACGATCTCGGACAAGTTCAACAAACCTTCTTTTCTGGCGTTGCTTTCTTCCGCAGCTGTTCGGCTTCCTGTTTCTTGCCCTCCACCACCTCCTCCTCATCGTAGCCCTCGACAGTCAGGCCAACGTTGCTGTGGGATTTCTTTTTGGTCACCACGGCAGACGCCGACCCAAACAGGTCGTCATCGTCATCATCATCAAATAGGTCAGATTTCTTCTTGGGCTGGGATGAGGATGATGGTTTTGGGGCAGTGGTGACAGTTTCTATGATGGGGATAAAGGCAAGATTCAAACACAACACACAACTTAGTCAAGATTCAAACACAACACACAACTTAGTCAAGATTCAAACACAACACACAACTTAGTCAAAATGAAAGCACAACAAAAAACTTAGTGAAAATGAAAACACAACACACAACTTATTCAAGATGAAAACACAACATAAAAAGTAACATCACCATTAAGTGGTGTTTATTTCAGGATTGATAAATGAAGCCATGACATCTAAAGATTTAGGTCACTATTGCATCACAATGCATAGATCACCATTTCTTAAGATAGTGGCTTAACAAATCATGTCAAGGTTAAGGTAACCATGACACCTGAAGGTGACACCTGGACATTATGGCATAGGGCAGTCTGTCATATTATGGCATAGGGCAGTCTGTCATATTATGACATAGGGCAGTCTGTCATATTATGACATAGGGCAGTCTGTCATATTATGACATAGGGCAGTCTGTCATATTATGGCATAGCGCAGTCTGTCATATTATGGCATAGGGCAGTCAGTCATTATGGCATAGGGCAGTCTGTCATATTATGGCATAGGGCAGTCTGTCATATTATGGCATAGGGCAGTCTGTCATATTATGGCATAGGGCAGTCTGTCATATTATGACATAGGGCAGACTGTCATATTATGACATAGGGCAGTCTGTCATATTATGACATAGGGCAGTCTGTCATATTATGACATAGGGCAGTCTGTCATATTATGACATAGGGCACTCTGTCATATTATGACATAGGGCAGTCTGTCATATTATGACATAGGGCAGTCTGTCATATTATGACATAGGGCAGTCTGTCATATTATGACATAGGGCACTCTGTCATATTATGGCATAGGGCAGCCTGTCATATTATGACATAGGGCAGTCTGTCATATTATGACCAAGGGGATATGTATCACTCACGTGTACATGGGCGCAGAAAGTGATTACTGTGGAGAAAGACTTGGTTCTTTGTTAGCACCAGACGTACCTTTCTTGGCGGGCAGGGTCCCAAATAGGTCGTCGTCCTCCTCCTCATCAAACAGCCCACCTCCTCCAGATTTCTTGGCCGGTGCTGCGGCCACTGCCGGTTGGGGCGTGGGTTTCTTGACCACATGTGTATCAGATGCAGGGGGTAAACTATCAGCTGGTGGAAATAAATAGAATAATGATGGAACGCTGGTAAAAAATTATAAATAAATATTGATGGAACACAGAACAGAATATTGATGTAACAATACCAAAAAAATTAAAAGAACAGAGTAAAAATGCAAGAGCAAAAAGTAATTGAAAAAAAAATAATTTGATCTACAACTGTAAAAAGAAAATAAAAGGTTTAATTAAAAATAATTTTACATTAGAGATGTGTTCTTTTCAATGATGTTTTGTTTTCTTAGACTTAGATTCTGAGAGATTTCTAAAACTGATCTTAACCCCCACATGTCTTTTCGCATGCATAGACCTAATTTTTTTCCCTGTGACCCTAGTGGGTCTATTTACCACAGTGGCTTAACAAATATAAACATAAAAACAAAGATAAAACATTTCACAGCAGTCTAGAGGCAGAATGTTAAATTCATTAGGGGAATAGTCGTATTTTAATTTTGACTTTTAAATTATGAAAACGACTCTTTACTAAGTGTTTTGTGCAAATCTGTATTTGTTTTTTCCAACATGATACTACTGTTAATGACAACTTATGCCCCCTTGATGAAACCTTTTGATTATTATTGCATTAATTTCTTTTGTGCATTTTCATTTAAAAAAAAATTTCATTACTTGATACAATGTCATTAAAAAAAATTCTAATCTGTTGTATATTTATTTGAAAGAAATTAAAATAGAAAGTTATTCCATTTTCTCTCATGGGGCTTACAGCTTGTCAAAAAGTCATGGAGGCTGTTAACTTCAGACTGAAGGAAAACCTGAACACACGTTGATACAGCTTGTCACAAAGAAGTCATTGTAGAAAGGCAGATGGCATTAGAAATGAGGCATTAAACAACAGCAGCTTACCTCCGATTGCTGCAAACACAGACACGGCACCTTTAGGTAATACTTTGCCACTCTTTGTCCTTGGTCTGGTGTCAATGATTTCTTCTGTAATCATATATATATTTACGCTCAATTATGTAGCCTAACGCTAAGGGACATCAATCTGCTTTTTTTAAATTGTGTGTTGTGAGCAGTGCTGATTGACTCAAACAGTTATTTTTTTGGTGCGCTGCTTTCTAAAATTCTAAAAAGTTCAATAATTTAATACGGTACATTCGAGCGATCTGAAATTTTGATTCAATGCATTGTCATCCAAGATCTATCTGTGGTAAAATTTTGAGATCTCTAGGACCATCAGAAGTGGTTTAATTTTACGTTGGCAGATTTGAAAAATTGTGGACAGACAAACCACCAACAAACAAACAATGCCACAAGAACGAAAGCGAGTTAATAAAAACGTGGTTAAAAAATTTCCATAACAAAGTGTGCATGTTTAAATTTGATCAGATGGTAGGTACCTAGTAGTGATGGTACGACTAATCGGAATCGTATCGGAATAAAAGAAATATCGGGATTTTTCTGAACTGATTAACCAGTTACCAGCGCCGAGGTAATCTTTCATTCATTTGTTAATGCTTCAATTTGACTATAATTAAATGCATTTTTGTACTATCACCTGATTGAACTGAATGAAGTTTTTCTCATTAAAATGGAATTATTTATATTATTTTGAACTCAATACTACATCTTTGTATTATTAAAATGGAATTATTTATATTATTTTGAACTCAATACTACATCTTTGGTATTATTAAAATGGAATTATTTATATTATTTTGAACTCAATACTACATCTTGGTATTATTAAAATGGAATTATTTATATTATTTTGAACTCAATACTACATCTTTGTATTATTAAAATGGAATTATTTATATTATTTTGAACTCAATACTACATCTTGGTATTATTAAAATGGAATTATTTATATTATTTTGAACTCAATACTACATCTTTGGTATTATTAAAATGGAATTATTTATATTATTTTGAACTCAATACTACATCTTGGTATTATTAAAATGGAATTATTTATATTATTTTGAACTCAATACTACATCTTTGTATTATTAAAATGGAATTATTTATATTATTTTGAACTCAATACTACATCTTGGTATTATTAAAATGGAATTATTTATATTATTTTGAACTCAATACTACATCTTTGTATTATTAAAATGGAATTATTTATATTATTTTGAACTCAATACTACATCTTTGTATTATTAAAATGGAATTATTTATATTATTTTGAACTCAATACTACATCTTTGTATTATTAAAATGGAATTATTTATATTATTTTGAACTCAATACTACATCTTTGTATTATTAAAATGGAATTATTTATATTATTTTGAACTCAATACTACATCTTTGTATTATTAAAATGGAATTATTTATATTATTTTGAACTCAATACTACATCTTTGTATTATTAAAATGGAATTATTTATATTATTTTGAACTCAATACTACATCTTTGTATTATTAAAATGGAATTATTTATATTATTTTGAACTCAATACTACATCTTTGTATTATTAAAATGGAATTATTTATATTATTTTGAACTCAATACTACATCTTTGTATTATTAAAATGGAATTATTTATATTATTTTGAACTCAATACTACATCTTTGTATTATTAAAATGGAATTATTTATATTATTTTGAACTCAATACTACATCTTTGTATTATTAAAATGGAATTATTTATATTATTTTGAACTCAATACTACATCTTTGTATTATTAAAATGGAATTATTTATATTATTTTGAACTCAATACTACATCTTTGGTATTATTAAAATGGAATTATTTATATTATTTTGAACTCAATACTACATCTTGGTATTATTAAAATGGAATTATTTATATTATTTTGAACTCAATACTACATCTTTGTATTATTAAAATGGAATTATTTATATTATTTTGAACTCAATACTACATCTTTGTATTATTAAAATGGAATTATTTATATTATTTTGAACTCAATACTACATCTTGGTATTATTAAAATGGAATTATTTATATTATTTTGAACTCAATACTACATCTTGGTATTATTAAAATGGAATTATTTATATTATTTTGAACTCAATACTACATCTTTGTATTATTAAAATGGAATTATTTATATTATTTTGAACTCAATACTACATCTTTGTATTATTAAAATGGAATTATTTATATTATTTTGAACTCAATACTACATCTTTGTATTATTAAAATGGAATTATTTATATTATTTTGAACTCAATACTACATCTTTGTATTATTAAAATGGAATTATTTATATTATTTTGAACTCAATACTACATCTTTGTATTATTAAAATGGAATTATTTATATTATTTTGAACTCAATACTACATCTTTGTATTATTAAAATGGAATTATTTATATTATTTTGAACTCAATACTACATCTTTGTATTATTAAAATGGAATTATTTATATTATTTTGAACTCAATACTACATCTTTGTATTATTAAAATGGAATTATTTATATTATTTTGAACTCAATACTACATCTTTGTATTATTAAAATGGAATTATTTATATTATTTTGAACTCAATACTACATCTTTGTATTATTAAAATGGAATTATTTATATTATTTTGAACTCAATACTACATCTTTGTATTATTAAAATGGAATTATTTATATTATTTTGAACTCAATACTACATCTTTGTATTATTAAAATGGAATTATTTATATTATTTTGAACTCAATACTACATCTTTGTATTATTAAAATGGAATTATTGATAGATGTGTTTATATAAAACATTTCCAATACATTGTTATCTAGTATATTGTAACGCTTCAATAGCAAGTTAATAAACTTTTCTAATCAATTCTCAACTTTTATATTAATTAAATATGGTAATACCTGGGCAGTGATACAAATATGTAATAATGGCCAGGAATCGGAATCAGAATCGTATCGGGATAATTGGGTAGAATCGTATCGGAATCGTTAAAAATTTTGGTATCGTCCCATCACTAGTTTCCAGTGCTTCAGTCATGCTACACTTGTCAAGTGTGCAACAGAAAGCCATTATGGGAGATAACAACAAGAAGTTACCACAATAGTTTACTTAGGGCAAGGGGTAACCCCCACAAAGTTTCCAGAAAACCTTCTAAACACATGAGAAAGTTCTTAGGAAATTATATAGACCAACAATGGATGACGGATGGAGTATACGTGACATGTGCGACAATATTTCTTCAGTGCTGTACTCACTTTCATCTTCGTCCTCGTCATCAGCAAATATTGACGATGCCCTGTCTTTTGACTTGGTCTTGTTGGAGGATGATGACGACGGCTCTTCACCAAACAGGCCACCCTGGATGGTACAGGTAACACACCATGTCAAGGCAGCAGATATTGGTGAATTACCGTGTTAAATATATTGTATTATAATATGATTCTTTCTTGAATGTATGGTTTAGAGTTCTTAAATGTAGTTCATGAATTCTAAGCGTATGAGAGAAAAAAAACGCCATAGTGTACAAAATCCAAGTCTTCCCATGTGATTTAATTGTTGTGATAAATGATAATCTCTAAAACATTTTCATGGGAACCCATTAAAAACAGAGGGATACAAATGGATAATGGGGTTCTTTATCTTTTAGAGGAGTTCAGCTCTAGGGAAGTTTTCACTGTTTTATTTTGGTTTAACATCCCCTTTCCTTGCCATAAGCTTAATTAATATATTTACATCTTCTTCTTTGTCATCGTCATCATCAAATAAACCTTTGCTCTTATTGGAGAACAAGCCACCTCCTCTGCCAAATAGGTCGTCGTCCTCTTGTCTCTCGCTGGCCCCAAACAAATCATCTGTAGGAATAAATGCAAGAAACTTAATACTAATTGTAACTTCATTTGAGAAAAGCTACAAGTGACACAGGGTAGTGATAATGTGATAGATTTGTTCTAATTGATCAGAAAAACTAGTTGACATTTTGGTCTTGCTGGATGTCAAATATTTGTTAGCATACCTTCCTGTTGGTCCTGCTTGATCTCAAATATTTGTTAACATACCTTCCTGTTGGTCCTGCTTGGATCTCAAATATTTGTTAACATACCTTCCTGTTCGTCCTGCTTGGATCTCAAATATTTGTTAGCATACCTTTCCCCCCTGGTCATGCTTGATGTCAAATATTTGTTAACATACCTTCCTCATGGTCCTGCTTGGAACTTTTCCCCTTTTCTCCCTTCTTCCCTTTCTTCCCATCCCCATGGTGGTGCTTGTGTTTGTCTGCACTTCTGTTGGTCACAGTGTCTTTACCGGGGAACAAAAAAAAATCAACACATTTATTTAAAAACTATATTATTGATTTAAAAACTATATTGTTTCAATAAAATCTATAAATTTATTTAAAAACTATAACATTTATTTAAAATCTATAATATTTATATGAAAACTATAATATTAAAAAAATATATAATATGCATTTAAAAACTAGAATATTTATTTTAACACTACAATATTTATTTTAAAACTTTATATTTATTAAAAAAAAACAACTAGTATTTCTTTTAAAACTATAATATTTATTAAGAAACTATATTTATTTTGAAAACGAATAATTTGTTAAAATGTTATATTTTTTAAAACTGTTTCGTTTGATTATGTCCAGACAACACCAATACTGTTCCTAACAACTAGCTAAACAATGTTCTGATTGCCAAATGAAATTTGGATGTTTACATTATTACATTTTAATATGTCATTTATAAGAAAAATTGTGATGAAATCTAAAATATGTAAAACTTAAAGTGCATATCATATTTCAACGATCCTGACATTGAAAAGATTAAAATATTATCTTATTACAAGATAAGCCATGTACAACATACTATTTCATCTCATTTTTTAAAACTACCAGAAACCAGATAAATTTCATTCAGGTGTTGCTGAGCAAATGTTTTTAAAAAAATATATGGTTTAGGGGAGAGAAGCTTTAACAGTATTTATTAATATATTCAGTTCATTTTTCAATTAATTTTTACAAAAATATTTTTTTTTAAATGCAAAAATAACCTAAGCACGGTGGTCGAGTGGCATGCCCACTCGACTGGCATACCGATGGTCACGGGTTCGAAATCCATGTGAAGGAAAGGATTTGTTCCCGAGGCCTTGTTCATCCCTGAGTCAACCCAGCTCCAAATGTGTACCTAACACTAGTTAGGGAAATAAAGGCAGCTGGGTAATGCATGGAACCCTTGTAGCCGTGGCCTGTAAACGCTGCATCACTTGCCAACAGACTGGCACAGTCTGTGGACGCATTAATCTTCTGTATAGAAGGAGCGTCTGTATAGATAAGATAAACTGATTTTTTTTACTTCCATAATTTTGTGCATGACAAACGTTTTTGTTCACCTGACTGCTCTCCCCTGCTATCACCACCTTCCTCTCCTGCGTCTTTACAGCTGGTTCCTGGGGGTGCTTTAGCAACACCGCCAATACGGGCAGCCAGCTCTGAGGCAAAGTCAACTCTTGGTGGCTGGGAAGGTGAGAGAGACAAGAAAAGTTATGTTTTTTTTAAACGTGAACTGTCCTTCAAGGAATAGTTGTCTAGCAACCAAATAAAGATGTATTTTTAATATTGAACCTACGTGACACCAAATGTGAACCTATCTGACCCCAAATGTGAACCTATGTCGACCCAAGTGAATCAAATGGTATAATTAAAATGTGAACTTGGCCATTGTTTAAGGGTATTCTGTAATGCACACCTACCCCTGGCTTATCTTTGCCTTGAGTCTCCTCATCTTCCTCAGATCCTGACCTGCTTTCATCCGCATCTGAATCTTTCTTCTCAGCAAACATGTCCTCCTCACTTTCACTCTCACTTCCCTGGTAGCCAAAGATGAGAAAAACAGAGTGAAATATTAGTAAAACAGCTGGTACAACTACATGGCCACAGATATGACAGCTTTGTGCAGCTGGTACAACTACATGGCCACAGATATGACAGCTTTGTGCAGCTGGTACAACTACATGGCCACAGATATGACAGCTTTGTGCAGCTGGTACAACTACATGGCCACAGATATGACAGCTTTGTGCAGCTGGTACAACTACATGGCCACAGATAAGACAGCTTTGTGCAGCTGGTACAACTACATGGCCACAGATATGACAGCTTTGTGCAGCTGGTACAACTACATGGCCACAGATAAGACAGCTTTGTGCAGCTGGTACAACTACATGGCCACAGATAAGACAGCTTTGTGCAGCTGGTACAACTACATGGCCACAGATAAGACAGCTTTGTGCAGCTGGTACAACTACATGGCCACAGATAAGACAGCTTTGTGCAGCTGGTACAACTACATGGCCACAGATATGACAGCTTTGTGCAGCTGGTACAACTACATGGCCACAGATATGACAGCTTTGTGCAGCTGGTACAACTACATGGCCACAGATATGACAGCTTTGTGCAGCTGGTACAACTACATGGCCACAGATATGACAGCTTTGTGCAGCTGGTACAACTACATGGCCACAGATAAGACAGCTTTGTGCAGCTGGTACAACTACATGGCCACAGATATGACAGCTTTGTGCAGCTGGTACAACTACATGGCCACAGATAAGACAGCTTTGTGCAGCTGGTACAACTACATGGCCACAGATAAGACAGCTTTGTGCAGCTGGTACAACTACATGGCCACAGATAAGACAGCTTTGTGCAGCTGGTACAACTACATGGCCACAGATAAGACAGCTTTGTGCAGCTGGTACAACTACATGGCCACAGATAAGACAGCTTTGTGCAGCTGGTACAACTACATGGCCACAGATAAGACAGCTTTGTGCAGCTGGTACAACTACATGGCCACAGATAAGACAGCTTTGTGCAGCTGGTACAACTACATGGCCACAGATAAGACAGCTTTGTGCAGCTGGTACAACTACATGGCCACAGATAAGACAGCTTTGCGCAGCTGGTACAACTACATGGCCACAGATAAGACAGCTTTGTGCAGCTGGTACAACTACATGGCCACAGATAAGACAGCTTTGTGCAGCTGGTACAACTACATGGCCACAGATAAGACAGCTTTGTGCAGCTGGTACAACTACATGGCCACAGATAAGACAGCTTTGTGCAGCTGGTACAACTACATGGCCACAGATATGACAGCTTTGTGCCACTGGTACAACTACATGGCCACCAGATAAGACAGCTTTGTGCCACTGGTACAACTACATGGCCACCAGATAAGACAGCTTTGTGCAGCTGGTACAACTACATGGCCACAGATAAGACAGCTTTGTGCAGCTGGTACAACTACATGGCCACCAGATATGACAGCTTTGTGCAGCTGGTACAACTACATGGCCACCAGATATGACAGCTTTGTGCATGAATTAGAAGTAGAATTTTTAGGGTGCAGAAAAGATATCAAATTACAAGAAAAAAAAACAACTGCCTGGCACATTTCTTGTTAGGAATCTATTTAAGGCAGTTATAGGTAATTATTATTGATAAATAGGTGAAAAATATATACTTTTATTTGCTTCATTTATAACATTAAACAGAGAGTGCAGTTTCTTTTTAGCCATAACCCCAAAATATATTTCATTGAACTTATATTCCCTTGATTTTCAAGGAAGAAAATCACAGGTTATTTAATTGATAAATGTCTTTTTTAGATGCATTATACTGTTTTAAAGTTAATATGGTTTGATGAAGGATAAATTAACTTCAGACATAGGAGACTCACATCTGTGTCTGTGGAGTGTTTTGTATGTGCTCTCTGTTTTGTTGTGGCTGACTTCGGCTTCTCTTCAACATCAGATTCGTCTGATGTAGAGTACTGTAAAAAAAAATAAAAAAAAAGGAAAAATTTTTTTTAATTTTTATTTTAGCATCAGATTCAAGTACTGTTAAAAAAAATAATATTGTTGAAAAAGGCTTTTTAAAAAACTTAAGCTATTCCTGGTTACCATTCATTGGTAACCACCAAACTAAGGATAAATCAGATGTGACTTCATTATGTGAAGTATGTAAAAGAGAAACTGTGAACCAACAAACCTCTGTCTCAGAATCCTCCTCGTCGGCACTGGGCGCCTCATCTTCACTAACACTGATACTGCCTTGATCACTTTCCTCGCCCTCATCTGTCAATAGTAAACTTTAATGATGGGATGAACACTCAGTGTTAGACTAAACAATGTTTAAAACCTGATGTTAACAATAAGGACTTGATGTTAAACTAAACACTAGTGTTAAATTAAAACTCTGATGGTAAACTAAGAACTTGATGTTGAACTAAAAACTATGCTGCCTTGTAGTAAAAATAGATAAAACTTTAAAAGCTCAACTATTAATCTATGGTACTGCCCCGAAGTCTGCCATGGAGAGAAATATTCACAACTTATTATCCACAGGGAACTAGGTTCATTACCAGGTACATAAAACAGTGACCAAGTTTAGGTTCATACACTATAACATGTGTCTCTCACCTGACATGTCTTCCATGAGACCTACGTTATCATCCTCCAAAAATTGAGGAGTTCCAATAAGGAAAGGCAATAAGCGGTGAGCATAAGGATCCTAAAATGAAATATATTTTTTTAAAAACAACCAAAAAAAACAAGAATAACAAAACTGAACACAACATAACTTTATTCACTATTGGTATAAAATTTAAAATGAGAAAATAAAAACAAACCTAAACTGGTTGATGATGAAAAGTAACACATATGGGACTCAATGGGTTAATGTTATGTTTGAGAATCATGCTCAACAGCATAAAATAATTAGATGAACTGACTATGGACAAAGAGACAGTTCTTAGCTGTACACCAATGGGTTTGATGTCCTGTACTAGAAAGTTGCATCTGCTGTATTAAGATGACATGCCAGCTTACCTTGGCCTCAAGGATGGGTTCTGCTTTGTAAGTATTATCCTCATCTTCGGAGTCTGAGTTTACGACGGCAGTGTCCAGTCTCTCAAAAGCGTGGTCAATCACGTCTATCCCCAGCTTTAAGGCACTGGTCACTCTGGGAATCAGTTCTGCCTCTCTTTGCTCCCTTGTTTTTTCCTTGTTTTCAGAAGATAAATTTCCCTCGTCAGTTACATTTTGAAAGTACTTATTTAGTCAATGAAGAAAGTATTTTTTTAAAAAAGTGAACAAAATTTAATGATTGCTGTGTTATTTTTGCCAATAAGAGATTGTTCAATGGAACAATTTATTGTATTCATGTGTAATATGGCATATAGGCATTTCCTTACTCAGGTCTCAAATGTTTTGAGCATATTTTTAAAAAATTAATTAGGACAGGGGTGGGAAAACGAGGTCCACTAAGGTGTTCTATGTGGCCTGTGGAAGCATTTGGGAAACAAAAAATCAATATATTTATTTTAAATTAAAAATAATTGTGCTTGAACTACAACTAAATAAGTCTTAGTTGCGGCCCCTTAACAATCCATGGTCCATGGGATGAATTTGTAGTCTATGTAAATGTAGCATGTAATCACCTCAAGGACAGAGATAAGAGTTGGGAGAGGGGTGGGGACTCAAATAAAATTTATAAACATTTAAATATTAGTATTAGTAACTATCAAATTTATTCGTCATCAATAAAACTGAAAAAAAAAGTCCTGTAAAAAGAAAACTCACCTGTTTCTCTGACTTCTTCTCTTCCTCTTTGTTTGTTTCCTGACTGACATCTTCATCGTACACTCTCTGAAGAAACAATCACAATCTTAACTAAAACATTCCTGTAACACTCTCTGAATAAACATGTGAAACAATCACAATCCTAACTTAAATGTTTCTTTGGGCATCAGCAGAGAATAGACACAAAAAACCACCAACAACATGGATGCACGTATTATATCATATTTTTTAGACTTGCTTTGAAGCATTGTTGAGCATTAACCTTCATCATAAGATCACACTTCAAACACACACAAAAAAACTTTATTTTTATTTTTTAAAAACCAATGAATTACTGTTATATAATAATAATAAATTGATAATTTATATAACGCTGTATCCCAGTAAGGAACTGGGCTCACAGCGCTTTACATGAAGATAATATCATACATATAAGTATTAAATAAACATTCATATCCTAACAACCACATAAATATCTTTAAATACTACTTAAACTATAATTAGCCAGTTGACACATTAATTATTTTATTTATCTGCTTACGTTCTCCACAAATTGTGAGTTGGCCAACATGATGAAATCATTGATGACATTGTTTACCCTGACACCTGTCAACTGTACACAAAAGAAAATGGCAAGAAAATGGTTAGATGATGGGTGATTGGTATGGTGAGCCTAGATGTTGACGTAAAATGGATGAGGGTGAGCAGGGTGAGCTTAAATTGTCATGTGTTATGGATGAGGGTGAGTTAAGATGTATTCACAGCTCCCAAACCGAAACTTCATATTTTAGAAACGATTTATGATTTATGTAAAATCCCTAGACGATTTTGAAAAACCAAAATCCTTTAAATCCAATTATTAACTGAACAGGTCTTACTTTAGCTTCATGAACTAAGCCATCCACCTCTTTCCCCATCTCATGTGTCCGTGAGACCATCCTCTGGGAGAACTCTTGCAAGTGTTGTAGCAACTATTCACCAACAAGGAAAAATGAATGAATTCATAATTAATTTTAATGCTGAAAACAGATGACATTTTTTGTAGATGCTATAGGATATGGGAATTATGTTACAGGAATAAGACTTCCAAAATCAATTAACTAATTTAAATATTAATTTTTTTTTAAATGTCAACATACACCAGCATCTCCAGCTAGGGACCAATTGCCAGCCTCTTTTCGAATTTCATGAACGGACCAGGCTTTTTCCCACACCCTTGGGCCATTTTGTGTATTTTCTCCTGCAGAAACCTTTAATACATGAAAGAGGGAGATTTAGATAAATGCATTTTAGAAGTGACATTGACTATCTTAAAATATCAAATCAAAGAAGCTTTTTAATGATTAGAAGTCTCTAGTTATAAAAAATGGGTAAAAGAATAATACTTTTTGAGTACTATGTATCATATTTTCCAACATGCTTAAAAAATAATTATTACAAAAATTACAACGACACTTTGCATTTTCACAGGGCCCAAATATGAAGTTTTCTGCCACTAACACATAATATAATTTAATATAATCTTGTTATGGAACTGTAACAGTAATAGCAAAAAGCCAGATGTGATTTACACTTATCAAAACATTCGGAAATTATTTAGTGTGTTATATTGTATTGAAAAAAGACCACGTAACTAAATTAAATTTATTACTATAAAATATTTTTTATAATTATATTATTATAATATAACATTATGATTAATTTCTCTAAATATTCTTTTCCCCATCAATCAATCGATTTTGTATAAATTATAAAATTTAACTAAAATAATTAACCTGCCTAACCCTTTCTTAATGTCAAAGAAGATACCCAGAAATCAGAACTGGAACTCATCTCTAATCTAAATTACTAAACTACAGAGAAAGTCACCGGATCCATTACAACAAATGCCATTATGATAATGACTTCACCACATTAGTAGTCATTAGTCTAATTTAATTATTCATCAGAGATCTGTTGTCACTGTTGTCAGTTCTGGCAGCTTACTCCCACTAATTAATTTTAATTAGTATCCAAATCTATATTATTAATATTAATAATTATTATTATGAATGCAATGTTATGATATAGAGAAATTATTACTATGACCATGAATTTAAGAAATAAATATAATTCTTATGAAAAGAATAATGACACATATTGAAATATTTTAGATTTTAAAACTGTTACTGTTTCATTTCATTCAATTTCAAAACAATAACAAAGTGGAAGTGTTACAAAGCAAATTAACAAATGTAGAAGTTAACAAGTTAATGAATGGGGACAATAATAGTCTAAAAGGGAAGAATTTATGTTGAACTTCACATTCTTTACTTATATTTAATTTGATAATATACAATTAAATCACAGCAAATAGTTACAGGAGAAATAAATGATATTTCTTCACTGGTACTTCCAGTGGGTGGTGCGGGGGCCGCCATCTTTATTAGTTATCAGTCATGTGATCAAAATAACAACTTCCTCAAAGTAGAAACAGAGAAACTGGGTTTGGTATGCCTAACTACCGACAAGGGGTGCGAGAGGTACTAAGTCAAATTACACATGATTCAAAGGGATGCAAAGCAACACATTCGTTAAATGTGTTGTTAAAATAACTTATATCACTGGCTGTCAACTGCTCCATTCATAAGAATATTTATGTTACTTTACCCACACTTAACTTATGTGGTGAAAATTTTAAAAAGTATTGATAAAAATTAGGGCTGTTAACGATTAATTTAAATTTAATCGTTAACTTTTGAAAAAATTAACGATTAATTAATCGTTAATTTCAATGAAAGCCAAAAATTGAAATTTATGGTGTCATAAGTAACATAATTTATTAAAATACTTGTCGAAAATCGAAATAACACTGAAGTTTCTTCTTTATGTGAAATATTTTAACTAACAACGCAAACAGACAAGTGTATTGACATTATTTGGTTCAAGTGATGATCGTGTCTTATTTAGGGTTGCCAGATGTCCGGTATTATCTTATCTTATCTTATCTATACAGACGCTCCTTCTATGCAGAAGATAGTTGCGTCCACAGACCATGACAGATGATCTGTTGGCAAGTGATGCAGCATTCACATGCCACGGCTTTGTGGGTTCCACGCATTACCCAGCCGCCTAACTACATGTAGTGTTAGGTACCCATTCGGAGCGGGGTGACTCAGGGACGCCCTAGGCCCCGGGAACAAACCCTTGCCTTCACACGGAATCGAACCCGTGACCATCGGTACGACAGTCCAGTGCGCTGCCACTCGACCACCACGTCCTCGGTATTATCGTTATCTGTCCAGTTAAAAAATTGAAGCAATACCGGACATGCATGTGTCCGGTATTTTCAATTTTCTTAGTATTTTCTTTAATTCAATACACTAGTAGGCTTTTTTAAAAAGGTAAATGCATAAAATAAAAACAGGGTATTAGTAGGCCTGACAGGACGTAACACAACAGCGAACGTTTCGGCAAAGAGCCTTCTTCAACGGACAAATAGTACACAAATGAAACGAATAAAACGAAATAATAGAAAAAAAACACTTAGCTTCGGTGAAATCCAAGTAGTCCAGTAGAGATAAAGCAAGGAGAGAAAAGTAAGAGCTTAAATAGGAAAGGAAAGGGTGGGTGTGGCCAATCAATCAGCTTGTCAGTGCGAACACAACGTTGATCCCATGTGGTGTGAGAGTCCCATATTCATGTATTAGTCTATTCTCCAGACTGACCCGGCCGGGTGTGTTTGTACAAGAAACCAAGGCGGTGACAGACATGTCATCGACGCCCATGTGGTCCCGTCCATTGAAGTGTCGGGAGACAGGACACTGTTTGTCTTGTTTAATGGCACGTACATGTTCCGCGATACGGCAAGAGAGTAACCTCCCCGTTTCACCAATGTACTTCAAAGGACAGCGCTTACACACAATGGTGTAGACCACATTGCGGCTAGTACAAAGATAGCCATTCCTAATCTTGAATGTCCCCTTAGGGAAGACAATCTGGTCCGTCTGGGTAACAAAGGGACATGTCTTGCAGCGATTACGACCACATGGCTTAGTGCCCAGATGGGAGGACGGAATAAGCAGACGGCTACGAACCAATAGGTCTCGCAGATTTTTGTCCCTCCTGAATACAATGAGGGGTGGGGTGGAAAAAATGTTGTTTGTCTCAGGGTCCGCGAGGAGAATGGTGCGGTTTTTCACAAATATTTCCTTTGCTCTGATGTTGTGGGGGTGGTATGTGAGCACCAATTTGCTCCTTTCATTACTATCACTGGAGCGTGATACAAAAGCGTCGGCACGAGTGAAGTTTTTAACTCGCTGAAGTGCAGATTGAAGTATAGCTTCAGGGTAAGACCTTTGTCTAAAAAACTCCACCATTTCCAACGCCTTTTCCAAAAAGTCCTCATTAGATTGACACAGCCTACGGAGGCGAAGGAGTTGTGAAAATGGAATAGAATCCTTACAGGATTTGGGATGAGACGAGGGATAGAGTAGGTACCTACTCTATCCCTCGTCTCATCCCAAATCCTGTAAGGATTCTATTCCATTTTCACAACTCCTTCGCCTCCGTAGGCTGTGTCAATCTAATGAGGACTTTTTGGAAAAGGCGTTGGAAATGGTGGAGTTTTTTAGACAAAGGTCTTACCCTGAAGCTATACTTCAATCTGCACTTCAGCGAGTTAAAAACTTCACTCGTGCCGACGCTTTTGTATCACGCTCCAGTGATAGTAATGAAAGGAGCAAATTGGTGCTCACATACCACCCCCACAACATCAGAGCAAAGGAAATATTTGTGAAAAACCGCACCATTCTCCTCGCGGACCCTGAGACAAACAACATTTTTTCCACCCCACCCCTCATTGTATTCAGGAGGGACAAAAATCTGCGAGACCTATTGGTTCGTAGCCGTCTGCTTATTCCGTCCTCCCATCTGGGCACTAAGCCATGTGGTCGTAATCGCTGCAAGACATGTCCCTTTGTTACCCAGACGGACCAGATTGTCTTCCCTAAGGGGACATTCAAGATTAGGAATGGCTATCTTTGTACTAGCCGCAATGTGGTCTACACCATTGTGTGTAAGCGCTGTCCTTTGAAGTACATTGGTGAAACGGGGAGGTTACTCTCTTGCCGTATCGCGGAACATGTACGTGCCATTAAACAAGACAAACAGTGTCCTGTCTCCCGACACTTCAATGGACGGGACCACATGGGCGTCGATGACATGTCTGTCACCGCCTTGGTTTCTTGTACAAACACACCCGGCCGGGTCAGTCTGGAGAATAGACTAATACATGAATATGGGACTCTCACACCACATGGGATCAACGTTGTGTTCGCACTGACAAGCTGATTGATTGGCCACACCCACCCTTTCCTTTCCTATTTAAGCTCTTACTTTTCTCTCCTTGCTTTATCTCTACTGGACTACTTGGATTTCACCGAAGCTAAGTGTTTTTTTTCTATTATTTCGTTTTATTCGTTTCATTTGTGTACTATTTGTCCGTTGAAGAAGGCTCTTTGCCGAAACGTTCGCTGTTGTGTTACGTCCTGTCAGGCCTACTAATACCCTGTTTTTATTTTATGCATTTACCTTTTTAAAAGCCTGATTGCAGTCTCACCCCCATTACTTTAGGCTTTTTTAAGCAATCTTAAAATCTTTTGATTATATAATCGACCGTTTGACCTAATTACACATCGAAATTTGCAATTTGGATTGTAATAAAAAAAAACACACCCAATGTCTTTTATTATATAAATGAAGCACGTAAAGAATTAAACGTTATTCCATTCTGGCATTACAAAACAATTTTAAACGCCTCACAGACTGATGAACGTAATCGGATGTGCGTTGAATCTGTGAACAAGAAATTATTGAAATCAGCCAAGTCTTGTGATAAATATAAAGTCAATTAGCGTTTTATTATTTCAAAATGCTGATGATTATTGTGCAATGTAGTGACAGTATTGTACTTAGTCAAAGTCTTCAAAAAGACAAAAATAAAGGTAAAAAAAGGATTTTTAAAAATCACGTTTTTACAAGTGGACGAAAAAGAAGAAAATAATTTAAAACTTGTAAGTTCAAGTACTTTCATTTAATATGACTAAAAACGTGGGGCGGGCGCTTATGAGGTTTAACATATGCAGCTCACCCATTCTCTCACTTATAGATCTCTCTTTTGCCTTCTAAATTAGAAATCTTTCATTTTTATACCAAACACCCGCCCCACGTTTTTAGTCATATTAAATCAAAGTACTTCAACTTACAAGTTTTAAATTATTTTCTTCTTTTTAGTCCGCTTCTAAAAACGTAGTTTTTAAAAATCATTTTTTTTACCTTTATTTATTTTATTCTTTTTAGTCCACTAATAAAAACTTGGTTTTTAAATCCCTTATATTAACTTCGCGGCCGTCTCTGTCTCTCTCTCTGTCTTGGGCTCGGCGGGCGGGCAGAAAAACAGAAGTCAAAAATGAACCACGTCCCATGATCCGATCGAACTGAAATTTGGCACACGGACCCGTCTGACCTAACAATGCATCGTATCAAAATTTCAGATCGATCGAACGTACCGTAATTAAATTAATGCATTTTTAGTTTATCCTTATATGAGGTATGTAATTTCAATTCACGGTTTATTATTGTTTTTTTGCCACGTGAAATTTTGAGCTGACGCATTGAGGCGACCCAACGAAGCGACGGGCGCTTTTGTTTACATTTTACGTGTCACTCTGAGCTCGGTCAAGCGAATCGGTGACCAGACTTTTCCCCTCTCCCCCCCACCCACCCCTCCCCCCACCCCTCCCCCCCACTAGGGTTATGATGCAAAGTTGAGTTAAGACAGATTCAGTCTGTAAATGTTTGAAAATAATCAATACTGTTAGTTATGTCTCATATATAAGGGATTTATAGTCAAAAACTTTTTTTACGTTTGTTTTTAAATCCCTTATATTAACTTCACCGCCGTCTCTGTCTCTCTCTCTGTCTTGGGCTCGGCGGGCGGGCGGAAAAACAGAAGTCGAAAATGACCCACTTCCCATGATCCGATCGAACTGAAATTTGGCACACGGACCCGTCTGACCTAACAATGCATCGTATCAAAATTTCAGATCGATCGAACGTACCGTAATTAAATTAATGCATTTTTAGTTTATCCTTATATGAGGTATGTAATTCAAAATTCACTGTTTGTTATTGTTTTTTTTCTGCCAGTTTCACGTGAGTTTGAGTTGACGCCGACCGTCGTGTTGACGCCGACTGTCGTGCCGACACCCCCTCACATCCCACCCCCATTTATTAAAGACAAGGGACATCACTCGGTGTCAGTCTGTAAATGTTTTTTCCCCTCTCCCCCTCCCACCCACCCCTCTCCCCCTCCCACCCACCCCTCCCCCCTCCCACCCACACCTCCGCCCCCCCCAGGGTTATGAAGCAAACTTGAGTTAAGACAGATTCACTCTGTAAATGTTTGAAAATAATCAATACTGTTAGTTATGTCTCATATATAAAGGGATTTATAGTCAAAAACTTTGTTTTTACGGGTTTGTTTTATAAACAATATTTTTTTACCTCTATTTATTTTACCAAACACCTCACAAGCGCCCGCCCAACGCTTTAAAAACATTGTGATATGGTCACGGGGGGAACTCACGGATGCCAACAAAAGCAGACGGTACAGATGCTTATATATAGACTATAGATAAACTAAAAAGTTCAATAATTTAATAACGGTACATTCGATCGATATGAAATTTTAATACAATGCATTGTCATCCAAGATCTATCTGTGGTAAAATTTTTAGATCTCTAGGACAATCAGAAGTGGTTTGATTTTACGTTGGCAGATTTGAAAAAATCTTGGACAAACCAACAAACAATGCCACACCAACGAAAGCGAGTTAATAAAAACGTGGTAAAAATAGAAAGTTCGAACTTAAATAATATTTGGGATATGTTTAAAAGCCCCTAACATGAATTTTTAAATATATTTTTAGTGACATAATCTTGCTATTAGAGTCGCAGATTTGCAAAGCCTAATGGACCGCTTTGCCAAGGCCGCCATCGACTTCGGCCTAACCATCAGCCTCAAAAAGACTACCGTGATGGCCCAGGAAGCTGATCCACCCAACATCACCATCAATGGTTGCCAACTTGAGGCCGTGGATCACTTTACGTACCTTGGCTCCAATATCACCAACAACCTGTCCCTTGATTCCGACCTAGACATAAGGATCGGCAAGGCCTCCACAAGTCTGGCCAGTTTCTCAAAAAGAGTCTGGAACAACAAAAAGCTGACCATCAGAACTAAAATTGCTGTGTACTGTGCATGTGTGCTAAGCACCCTCCTTTATGCCAGTGAATCCTGGACCCTATACTCCAGACAATAATGGAGATTGAGTCCTTTCCACAAGCACTGTCTCCGTGCATCCTGGGAATCGCCTGGCAGGACCATGTCACCAACAATGAGGTGCTACAACAGGCAAAAATACAAAGCATGACAACTGTTCTCTGCCAGCGTCGGCTTAGATGGTTGGGACATGTGCGCAGATTGAAGGATGGCAGAATCCCAAAGGGCATCCTCTTTTCTGAGCAAGCAAAAGGAAAGAGGACTACAGGCCGGCCTCACCTCCGTTACAAAGATGTCTGCAAGAAAGACCTCAAAGCTATTGGCATTGACATAAATAGACGGGAGGAACTCACCGTTGACAGGTACAGATGGATACAGACGTTGACTGCCGGGCTAGAAGCAGGAGAAAGAAACCTGCAACAGGTCGCAGACTTAAATCGCCTCAAGAGGAAAAGGAGAGCAAATCAGCCAACCACAAATACAACCTTTCAGTGTCAGAAGTGCAGCAAAGGCTGCCATTCGCGAGTGGGCTTGCACAGCCACAGCAGAAGCTGCAAAGACGTGCGCGCAAATTCCACAGGAGCACAGAAAATTCCGTCGTCTTACGAGACATAAGGAAGCCAACAATCTTGCTATATTTTGATATTTGCAATACTGTAATTTTCTCCAGAAAACATGGCATAAGCAGACATATTACCAAACAGAAGAAAAACAATATTATTATTTTATTATATTATTGCATTAATAATTATGTCATATTTTGAAAATATAATAAAGCAAGGATGTTTAATGAGATTCCAATCTTATTCTATATTTAATATACGAATGTTGCAATGCATCATTTTTATCTTGATTTGATTATATGAATATCAATTACATTTACAGACTACAGCACTTTTTGAATTCACACAGTTCACTAAACCTATTCAATGATCCCAAAACCGCAAATTATTCATGTTTCCATTTTGGCTTTTTGTGCCATCGACAGTCGACACTAGTGTCCGGTATTTTTTAGACAGCCGTCTGGCAACCCTATAGTCTTATTGACAATATAACCAGCCGGGCTCAACAATAGTTCACATAGCTTTATATTGTCTCAGCTGAAGTTTCCGATACTGTAGTGGATGTTTGGTATGCAGGTGATATGTAAGCGAAGTGTTAGAACCATGGTAGCAATGTTCTCTTTAAGCAGCGCGGCTGCGCAGATATTTGACCGACGCGACTAAGGAGTTTAGAATCACCACGCAGCAAATTCGGTAAAATACTGCACACACAAAAATGGGCGTTGTGCAACTTTGCACATGAGTTTTTTTGTTTTTTTTTAAATAATTTTTTTTAACATTAATTTTAAAAAAAAACAACTTTGCACACGGACCAACGAAGCTTAGACTTAGAGTGGGAAAACGATTGGTCTCAATGGACACAATAAACTTTATCAACATTTTGAACATTCACGCCAGTCAATAATTTAAAACCAAAATGTTCTTGTAATCGTCCGGAAATTAGTTTACATTTACCGGCCGAAATATTTTACTTTTTGACCTCCAGTACATTTATAAGTGGTGGGTCGATTAATCGTTTAAAAAATCGTTAAAATTTTTAACGATCAATCGAGAAATTAATCGCTAATTTCCACAGCCCTAATAAAAATACTTTTTTTTGCACATTTTCATCGCACAAAACAGTTTTCTATTCGAAGAGTTTTTATCTACAAATGTTGAAGATCCTACACGTGAGTGGCCGTAGAGTCAATTAAACTGAATATTGAATTTGAAAATTTTGAATTAACAGTAATAAGAAAATAATTTTAATATTCAACTGCAATTCAAATTTATCAGTTAAAAAAAGAAAGCCGTGTTTTATTTTTTAAAACGGAGTGATCATCCGCACAGTTGTGGGAATATTGCTTAAAGCAGTGGTTCCTAACCTTTTGGGGTCCATGCACCTCTTCAGATGCCCAAAAATAGTTCATGCACCCCCTCGTGAAACTTGCAGAAAAAGCATAATAAACGATGTTTATTTTAGGAACACAACAGTTTTGACCATAGGCAACAGGAAATTTAGTGAGAGATCTGCTGCTTCTTATGATCAATCAGCGATTTAAATTTGGGGACAGTTTTGGACAAAGCAACTCTCATGTCATCCTCTGCATTCAACTTATTCCTTTCCTTGGTTTTAATCGTCAAAGGTGTGGAGAATCCAGCTTCACATAGGTTGTGGCAAATGGAAGGAGAGTCAGTACTGCCCTCTTGGCTAGATGTGGGTAGGAATCTAGCTGGGCGAACCCAAATTCAATCAAGGTATTGCAACTGAAGGCACTCCTCAGTACTTCTCTGGTTCTCAAATCAATCAGTTCATCTTTAGCAAAGTCACTGTCATCAATGTTGTACAAGTCACAGAGAAAAGGATTGCGAATCCAAAGGTCTTTCCTAGCAATGTCTTGACAGAAATACCCATCAAAGGACCTTTTCAATGTTGAAAGATGCTCTGAAATTTCCCCTTTGATGTTGTCAGGCAGAGATCCCTCAGTGCTTCCTTCTGCACCAGATATTACAACTTCATCCAAGAGTGGAAATTTGGCCTAGTTTATGGCTTATGGTTTACATTTTCAGATTATCAGTTTTTCTTTCATTTTTTTCCTTCTTCTTTTTTTCCTTCCTCTTTTTCTTTTTTTTCTTTCTCTGAATGGTTCATGCACCCGCTGGAACCTGCTCATGCACCCCTTGGGGGTGCATGCACCACTGGTTAGGAACCCCTGGCTTAAAGCGTTATTCACACAGTTACGCATGCGCAATGGTGTTTTATTGGTTATTTATAGTTATAAATTTTAAACAAACGAGAGATATGAGTGAATATGCCATGGAGAAACAGTGTTAGATGTATTGGCGGATCGAATCCCAGCGCGGACACTTTATTTTAATATTTTTAAAAAAATTTCATATTTATCTTTTTTTTTAAAAACCACAATGAGAGTGCTAGCCGTTTGTTTTATATATTATATGAGCACTCAAGCAGGCTCAAAGTTCTATGAAACATTTTATTATTTTTCCATACTATGCCTGTGCCTGTGTTATCTGTTCTGTTCACTGTTACTGTTGCTGTCAGAGGCGTAACAACGACATGGCACCCGAGCAGTTGAATAAAAAAAAACTGGTTATTTTTATTGTAGAACTTGAATCATTGTGTGTTCTTTTTGCTTTAAAGAAATTATTTCAATTAATTAAAAGTCAAGATGGTAATACGAACTGATGTCAATGATTATTTATTATGACACGGGCAACATATAACACAACATAGAATGGAATAATGCCTTAAAGTATTATTATTACGTATGAAATTGTAAATGTATCAAAATACTTCCCCAAGGCTCTACAACTCAATGTGCAAATCGTTATCTTTGAAAACTCAAACTCACGCTGAACTTAATACTTGTACATGTGTATTTAACAGAAAAAAGGAATGTTATGCATTCACCCAACAAGTGAGCTGGGAGGGTTAAAAAATGTTTTTCTACTATTAACAGCTTGTACCTTCTTCTTCATAGAAGAATTGACCTAAAGGCATACTTTAAACAGAATGGGAATTAAGAAATAAATACTGCATTTGTTTGTTATCTTGTTGTTTTCCCCCCTTTCTATTGCAGTCTTTTAAAATCTATTGTTGTAAAGATTTCAACGGAAATATAGACATGAACCCACATACACTTTAAACTACAACACGCACACACGCACCCATACACACTAAATCATTACATGCACACATACACACGCTACACATTTGGTATACAAGTCCCTCAAAATGGAGTTTGACGAGATGTGATAATATTAAGAATCGATATTGAGGATGGAGTAAATAAAGAGAAAATATTGAAATGGAGTAAATAGAGAGAAGAAATTGGAGTTGGACTGAACATAATCTATGACACAAAATAATCACAAAAAATATTATTAGCAATCCACTATCATTAAGTCCACTGTCTTGAAATCCACCGTCACGAAGTCCACCATCAAGACGTCCACCGTCATTAAATATATTCTGATTTTGAGCGCTGTCTTGAAATCCACTGTCATAAAGTCCGTCACCTTGAAATCCACTGCCATAAAGTCCACCGTTAGGAAATCCACCGTTATGAAGATCACTGTGATTTTGTCTGCTGTCATGAAACCCACTGTCGTGATGTCCACAAGACGGCGAAACACCTAGAAGAGAAATCACATTGTAGAGGTCAAGTGAAACTAGTTGAAATAGATGAGGTGACGAAAAAATCAGTCAAAGCTAAAGAAGAGTAATTTATTTAAAATTTTAAACCAAATTTAACTGTCTCATACAACTAGCTCAATGATTTTAACATTTATTACACATTTTTTAAAATTTTTGGTGAAATAAATTATCAACGGGATCTGCCAAATCAGACAGATATTTTTTTCACTAGCGCATTTTGCGTTTGTTCACTTGGCTTAGCCCCAGTATAAACGTAATCTTAGATGTGAAACATCATTTACAATTGTGATTTTATGTTGCTCCCTGGGTCTCACCAGTCGGCGAAGGTGGCGTGGTAAGATGCAGGCCTAAATGCACACGAAAAAACGTTTTATGCGCACAAAGCCACAGGTCATCACGGCATTATGCTTTACAAAACTCATGGCATGACGCCATTATACCTCACAAAACCCATGGTATCACTTCTATTGTACGTCACAATCCCCCATGAAACCCAAAAACGCCAATCTAAACGATCACACAGGACGAAGCGCGAATAATAAGCCCCTTTAGTTGGTGCACAGAATATGTCTCCCCTGCACAGCTTATACACTGAAAAATGAACAAACTGTATGTTTACTTGCCTCATGATGGATTTCATCTCGTCCGATTATAATAAAATGTAGATTACAGGCAGACATCCTCACAGGCTAGAAACTGTCACAGTTCGTACCTTTTGTAAGGTATCTTTAAAAAGCATAAATAAAAAATATCAACATATCAATGTATATATTATACCCAAATGTATAAAATAATAATTATAATAATAATAATAATAATAAATTCTCGTCACGTAATTCCTTAAAAAAAAAGATTTATGCATTAAAAACGAGGATACATTTATAAACAAATGTGGAAAAAAATATGAATACAGATTTAAAAAAATGTTTTCAAAATGTGTACTATATATTTTCAAACAAAATACCCCGATCCACACAACCAATAATATCAGAAAGTCTTTCAATCTTATTTTGTTTTCGGAGAACAAAACCAACACCAGAATACAGTTTGAATTTAAAACACATTTTTATAATTGACATGAGAATGGCCCAGCATGAATGAAAGTTTTTAGTTTTGACTTAAGACTTTAGATGATCCATATACCTGACTTTAAGTCAGGTAAATATCAGCTACCTGGTTCATCAGACAAGCCTCAGATAATCCAGCTTCTTGGCTCCTTAGAGAAGTCTCCGATAATCCAACTACTTGGCTCTATATTAAGATAAGTCTCAGATAATCCAACTACTTGGCTCTATTAAGATAAGTCTCAGATAATCCAGATTTCCGGTATCTATAAATCGTCTCTCAATTTCAGTTTTTGTATAGTGTAATAAAAATGTTTGCTCCCATTTTAGTATAGTTCGTTTTATGTTAGAATCTAAAAATATGTTGTTGTTTTTTAAAAAACTATTCCTACTCCTACTGTATATAATTGTAAAGATGACCATGTACAAAACATCTTACCTGTACACAACTATAGCTATGACCATGCACAACAAATCTTACCTGTACACAACTATAGCGTATGACCATGTACAACAAATCTTACCTGTACACAACTATAGCTATGACCATGTACAAGAAATCTTACCTGTACACAACTATAGCTTTGACCATGTACAAGAAATCTTACCTGTACACAACTATAGCTATGACCATGTACAACTAATCTTACCTGTACACAACTATAGCTATGACCATGTACAACTAATCTTACCTGTACACAACTATAGCTTTGACCATGTACAAGAAATCTTACCTGTACACACCTATAGCGATGACCATGACGATCAGGACACAGGCGATAGATGCAGTGAGTCCAATAATTAGCGTTTTCTTATCGTCATCTGTTGGAGGCTGTGTTTGAATAATTGTGTACATCACCATCATTATATCAATTTTTATTTTTGCTTGTGCTATGTTTGAATATTGTGTACATCACCATCAATATATCAATTTTTTATTTTTGCTTGAGGCTATGTTTTGATAATTGTGTACATCACCATCAATATATCAATTTTTTATTTTTGCTTGAGGCTATGTTTGAATATTGTGTACATCACCATCAATATATCAATTTTTAATTTTTGTTTGAGGCTATGTTTGAATAATAACATATATAACCATCAATATTTCAATTCTTTTATTTTTCTTCTAAATTTACGCCAATACTAACAAATTCAAATTTCTATTAAATAATAAAGTTAATTTTATTGATATGATAATATTTCTTAAAAGATTTGCTATCTTAAATTATTTGGAGTTTTTTTTCTCCAGTCATATCCTATCTAGATAAATTAGCAAATTTTTTTGGACCCCGTTCTGTGTAGACACATTTTTCATCCTTTACATTCTGGACATTTGATACTGTTAACATTTTATCCTCGTCTTCAACTGCATTATGCTATACAAATGATTAGATTGAATCGTGTTTACTTTGGAAATCATCATTTATTTTCGCGTCACTCATATTTACTAACTGCCTAAATCAGTGATGGCGAACCTTTTTGGGGTCGCGTGCCCGAAAATTCAACCGGAAAACCCACTTATTTATAGCTAAGTGCCGACAGCTAAAATGAAACCCGAAGATTGGGGTTTGGACTTATGCTGGTTTGAAAACGGAAGTAATATTTTTGTCGCGTCCCGGCTGATGAGGCTCTGCACGCCGACTGTGGCACGCGTGCCATAGGTTCGCCATCACTTTCCTAAATTAACAAGAGACTGTAATGAGTTACCTACCATCTTATGTTTCGGAACACAGCAGTCGGGCGTTAGGTCGGTGTCTGGTTTCTGAGGCTGCGTATCTTAAGTATCAAAAAATATATATAGAAAAAATATATTATTTTACAAATTATTATTTTACATATTCACATTTCGACTTTTTGTGAGTCTAACAGTGGCGTAGCTAGAGTCAGTGCCTCCCTAGGTGGGCCCCAGGCTTCACAGCTCCGCACACACTTAAACACTCACACATACACACATACAAACATTCTGCACTTATGAAATTATGTTGACAAAAGATATAAAAGGTTACCACACCAATGTTAATAATGTTATGTCAATAAATGTTAACATTTTAACAGGTTGTAACCCTTTTTTTTGTTGGCTGTGTGTAACAATAATTTTTGGGAGTGTGTAACATTAGTGATGTTGACATAAACAATTATATTGCCAAGAGTGTGCAACAATGCTGTTATTAACAGTGTGTAACAATTGTGTTGTTGACGGTAACAATTGTGTTTTCGGCAGGGTGTAAAAATTGTGTTTTCACAGCGTGTAAACAATTGAGTTATTGAGAGAGTATAACTACCATGTTTGTTGCCAGTGTGTATCTATTGTGTTGTTGAAAATGTGTAGCAACTGAGTTGTTGATAGTATGTAACAATTGTATTTTTTAAAGTGTGTAACAAATGTGTTGTTGACCGTTTGTTCAAATTGTGATGTTAAAAGAGTATGACAATTGAAAGAAACTTTTGTTGTTTGTGTGCAAATAATGTGTTGTTGACAGTACGTAACAACTGCGATGTTAAAATTGTGTAACAATAGTGTTGCTAAAGGTATGTAAAAATTGTGTTGTTTTTAAAGTGTGCAAAACCTGTGTTTTTAAAAGTGTGTAACAATTGTGTTTTTTTACAGTAACTTTTGTTAGGAGCGTGTGACACTTTTGTTTTTGACAGTGTGTAACAGCAGGTCATATCAGCCTATTTTATATTACCGTAAGCCCGTTCGTTCATAAGTCGACAACCCTCTTTATGGAAGAGAATAGTTGAAGAACAAAGAGATTTGAATAACCGAGAAGATGGATGTCATTTTTTAAAGCATTCGCCATGATTCGCTAGAGGGCTTTTATTGTATTAAAACAAAAATAATTTTTTATTTATATTTCATTTTAATAAAGTCAGTAAATAACAACAGAATGTTTCATCAATATAGAGTCTAGTTCGTAAATTAAAAAAAAATGCCTATGAAATCACCTATGACCCGCTCGTAAGCTGACCCCCGAAACTTTTCCCTTAGATTTTGTCCAAAAAAAAAGTCGGCTTCAGAACGAGTATATACGGTAGCTTGGCTCTGTCTCTGCTAACACCGGACCGGGTTTATTACCCTAGTCGATAAATAAGCTTGACTTACCCTCTGTATTATGTGGAGGTGCTACTGTAATCTGGGGGCTGAAACCACTAGTGGTCAATGGAGTTTTGATGTCTTCATCGCTTGTCGTAGACGCAACTATAATTTGTCCACCAGGTGGCGTTGTAAACATGTCTGTATGTGTTGCCTGCATGATGTTAGGCGTGGCTAGTTCCATAGTTTGGGACGCAGTTTTAATGTCAGTTGTTGGGGTCTGTGTGCCCTGCAAGAAGTGTGTTCTGGCTACATCCATAACTAGGGGTTCAGTTACGTAGTTGGCTAATATGTCAGTAGTTAAGGTCTGTGTGCCCTGCAAGACGTTTGTTCTGGCTACATCCATAACTAGGGGTTCAGTTACGTAGTGGGCTAATATGTCAGTAGTTAAGGTATGTGTGCCCTGCAAGACGTTTGTTCTGGCTACATCCTTAACTAGGGGCTCAATTACGTAGTTGGCTAATATGTCAGTAGTTAAGGTCTGTGTGCCCTGCAAGACGTTTGTTCTGGCTACATCCATAACTAGGGGTTCAGTTACGTAGTTGGCTAATATGTCAGTAGTTAAGGTCTGTGTGCCCTGCAAGAACTTTGTTCTGGCTACATCCATAACTAGGGGTTCAGTTACGTAGTTGGCTAATATGTCAGTAGTTAAGGTCTGTGTGCCCTGCAAGACGTTTGTTCTGGCTACATCCATAACTAGGGGTTCAGTTACGTAGTGGGCTAATATGTCAGTAGTTAAGGTCTGTGTGCCCTGCAAGACGTTTGTTCTGGCTACATCCATAACTAGGGGTTCAGTTACGTAGTGGGCTAATATGTCAGTAGTTAAGGTATGTGTGCCCTGCAAGACGTTTGTTCTGGCTAAATCCATAACTAGGGGTTCAGTTACGTAGTGGGCTAATATGTCAGTAGTTAAGGTCTGTGTGCCCTGCAAGACGTTTGTTCTGGCTTCATCCATAACTAGGGGTTCAGTTACGTAGTGGGCAAATATGTCAGTAGTTAAGGTCTGTGTGCCCTGCAAGACGTTTGTTCTGGCTACATCCATAACTAGGGGCTCAATTACGTAGTTGGCTAATATGTCAGTAGTTAAGGTCTGTGTGCCCTGCAAGACGTTTGTTCTGGCTACATCCATAACTAGGGGTTCAGTTACGTAGTTGGCTAATATGTCAGTAGTTAAGGTCTGTGTGCCCTGCAAGACGTTTGTTCTGGCTTCATCCATAACTAGGGGTTCAGTTACGTAGTGGGCAAATATGTCAGTAGTTAAGGTCTGTGTGCCCTGCAAAATGTTGGCCGTGCCTACTTCCATAGCTAAGGTTTGAGTGAAGTAGTCGTTCTGAATGCCAGTTTTTGGGGTCTGTGTGGGGTCAATTCCAGTCATAGTAGTCGTAGTGAGGCTATTTTCTGCAAAATCCGTGGTTGTGTGTTTGGAACTAGTTAAGAGAGACGTTTGAGTGACACTGTTCCCATCCTGTACAGCCGAGAATGTGGTGGTGGCGCTCAAAGCGGAAGTGCTGTTGGTTGTTTGTTCTGACCCTGCTCTACAATGGGGCACCACAAAGCCGATGCGGCAAACATCCAACGTGCATTCGATTTCACTGCACTTCGGAACCACTTTGTAAGAACCCCCAGAAAATCTACTCATACATAGAATGTTTTCAATACGTGCCCTACAGAAGCATTTATCGCACCTTTTGGTATCGTACACACAGCTTGTACCTAAAATGTAAAAGTTTAGAAAAACATTTTTTTTCAAAAGAATGTAATCAATTTCAATGTGTTTTTTATAACAAAGTTTCTCTAAATTTTAAGCTTGTCGGCGATTTAGTTACTTTTCTTCCTGTCGCCCGGAAGGACTGTTACTGAAATGTATTTATACTGCACGAAATAGCAACATTCATATATCTTGTTGACCAGTAGTACATAAGCCTTAATGGTAAGTCGAGCTTGTTGGTAACCACATAGAGCACATGGACGAGCACATAAACCCTACGGGTAAGTCGAGCTTGTTGGTAACCACATAGAGGATATGGACGAGCACATAAACCCTACGGGTAAGTCGAGCTTGTTGGTAACCACATAAAGCACATGGACGAGCACATAAACCCTACGGGTAAGTCGAGCTTGTTGGTAACCACATAGAGCACATGGACGAGCACATAAACCCTACGGGTAAGTCGAGCTTGTTGGTAACCACATAGAGCACATGGACGAGCACATAAACCCTACGGGTAAGTCGAGCTTGTTGGTAACCACATAGAGGACATGGACGAGCACATAAACCCTACGGGTAAGTCGAGCTTGTTGGTAACCACATAAAGCACATGGACGAGCACATAAACCCTACGGGTAAGTCGAGCTTGTTGGTAACCACATAGAGCACATGGACGAGCACATAAACCCTACGGGTAAGTCGAGCTTGTTGGTAACCACATAGAGGACATGGACGAGCACATAAACCCTACGGGTAAGTCGAGCTTGTTGGTAACCACATAAAGCACATGGACGAGCACATAAACCCTACGGGTAAGTCGAGCTTGTTGGTAACCACATAAAGCACATGGACGAGCACATAAACCCTACGGGTAAGTCGAGCTTGTTGGTAACCACATAGAGCACATGGACGAGCACATAAAACGCGTAGACAGTGTTTGTCAACTTTGAAAAAGCTGAAGATTACAAACATAGACGTATGTACCACCCCAAGAAGTGTCTTTAATTAAACATGATTTTTTTATAGACGGGAAACATACATAGTACAAGTGGACAATGTTGATGATACTAATTTTTTTACCGCAATTTCCCTTGGGAATTGCGTTTATACATTTGAAATGTTTGTGCACATTTGGGCTTGCACACGCAACTCCTCCTGAACCATACCAGATAGAGGGTTCGGGTCTTTAGCAAATATGCTAATGCTAAGGAGGTCCCAAGGATGTGCAACGGCCCAAAAAAAAATACCGAAAAGGTTTACTGAATTTCCAGAAAAATAAAAAACCCGAAAAAATATCAGTATTTTGTCAATTTATCGCAAACCATAATATTTATCGGGTTGAAACAAACGCGAAACAATATATATCATCATATATATATTTACCCTCAATTATGGCTGACGCCTAACGCTAAGGGACATCACTCCGCTTTTGTTTTTAAAAATATTAAATAACATAATTTGCAATCTAACACGCAAGTAGTGTCTGTCAGTCCTGACGCTATGCGAGGTAACTCCCAATAAAAAAAAATGTTGCTTTCGAGATTAAAAAAATGTGTTGTTCACCATAAAATATTTTGACGTGACGTCATTATTTGAGCTTTTATTAATGTGTGAAGGGAACGAAGAAAAAATAGCAATGTTTTATTTGATGTGATTAATATTATTATTATTTTTTTGTATTAAATGTCCGTTTTTGTGTATGTGTCCATGTCAATATTACGTACGTAATTATAAATTTAATTTTCTATATTAATATATAACATTCGTTTTTCGGTTTATGAAATTTACAATTGTTTGTCGTTCGGTTGTCAAGTTTCGATGCGTTTTGAACTACAAAGCCATTATTTATTACTGCAAATGAAATTTGTCAACTTATGCTTCAGTTTAGCGTTTGTTTTTCTTCTATACACTTTGAGATTGCATATTTGTATGTTTAAAAAAATAACATATTTAAAAATCGGACTCCTCCCTACAATAGTTTTTTTTATTGTTATTTACATGTAATATTTTAATGCGTCTTAGTCTAATTTTGAATAAAAAATCTTTGCTTTTAATAAACTGGAAGGGGTGCTGACTTAACAATAATGAACATGTTTATTAGAATTTCTAAAACGTGTATATTAAAGTTGATACTTTAATATTTTCTTTTATCCAGTGCTTAACTTTACTTCAAAGGTTTCATGCAAAATAAATAGTTCGTTGTTATTCATATTTGTAAATAGTTACAATTTTTTATTTACATGTTTTGATAATGTAAAGGTAATAATGTATGGACCAATGGGCGCATAAACTGACAAGTCATAATAGATCTTGAAAAGGTGCTGACTTCACAAAATAAAAACGTTTATATGAATTACTAACACGTGTATATTAAATTGTAAATATGATTAACAGTTGATAAGTTAATCTTTTCTGTTATCCTGGGGCAAACTTATTTCATGCAAAATAAATAGTTATTAATATGTGTAAAATTACAGTTTATTTTTTACATGTTTTGATAATGTTGTGGTAATAATGTATGGACAAATGCGCGAATAAACTGACAAGTCATAATCATCGATGAAGCTTAAACGGCTTCAAATCACAGATATGCGTGATGTGGATCACATTACAGTCACATAATTTATTTTTAACGCACTGTGCTTTATTATTGGTGCACTAGTAATTGGTGCGCACTAGTCAATGCCGCCAGTTAACGTCCGGCTGACTCCTCAGCAATATTTGTTAATATGTCGAACTTCAAACTTCTTTGCCGCAGTATCACTTTATGCTGTGTGTAATTCACTATGCATTTACTATTATCATGATTATATCATTATTATTCATGCAAACTTATATAACGCGAAGCCTAAGCTTGGAGGTTTTCTCATAACACATATATTCGTATATATAATCAAAATATATACTCTGCTATGTCCGTTCGTAACGCTAGATTTTAGAAAGCCCACCGCTAAAAAAAATAACCTTGAAAAATATAATGCAAAATAAATAAAAAAACGAAAAAACCCCACTATTTTCAAACGTCCGCATAAAATTGTTAAATATGGAAAAGAGATTTAATTTTTCTCTCTTGGTCTCTACATTTTCTGATTATTTACTATGCGGCTTTCAGGCAAAAGGGACAATTACAAAAACTGAAATACATGTATATCCATTTTGAAAACTCCCGTCATTTTTGACGGGTAATAGTAATACACTAGTAGACTTATAAATCATAATCATTTTGGTTTCCAGATTAACATTAAACACCCTCCACACTATCATCATATATATTTATATTTACGCTCAATTATGTGGATTAACGCCAAGGGACATCACTCTGCATTTTTTAAATTTTGTGTTGTAAGCAGTGCTGATTGACTCAAATAGTTATTTTTTGGTGCATTAATTTGGTGCGCTGCTTTCTAAAATGAGATTAAAAATCGTGTGGTGCTTAGCACTGTAAAAATTATTATATAAATACTTTGTTTAATTTTCAGGAATATTTCGTATTTATCATACAAGGATAAGTTACTTGGGCTTTTGACATTAAAAAAAATTATTAAAAAAATATTATAAAATACTTTGTGTACATTTAAGAAATTTTAATATTACGTATTTATCATACAAGGACAAGTTAGTTGGGCTTTTGAAAAAGGTGGGCGCCGTAGGCGCCCTTAAAAAAAGGGGGGGGGGCGCCGCAGGCGCCACGGCGCCGCAGCACAAACTAGTTATTAATAATTGAACAATTTCATGCGGACGTTCGAAAAGAGTTATTTTTTGGTGCAGTAATTTGGTGCGCTGCTTTCTAAAATTTCTCGCCGTAAAAAGATATTTAAGGGAACGATATGAAAAGAGGATTTGAGGATTGTTAATTATAAAATACTTTGTGTACATTTCAGGAATATTTCATATTTATCATACAAAGATAAGTTACTTGGGGCTTTTGAAAAAGGTAGGCGCCATAAAAAAAAATTGGGCGCCGCAGCACATCCTAGTAGCTAATAATATTTAGAACAATGTTGGAGAAGGAATTTTTGAAAAATCACTTTTCATTCGACTCCCGTAATTTTACCAGCAATCTTTAGCTAGCAATTGTTTTGTTTAGTTTCAAATGCTTATGTTAGATTGTTGCTTGGTGTGCATTATATTGACACATTTTTGGTGTGATGTAACGTGAAGGGATATGACGTCATATTGTGCGTAGTTTCAGAATTACTTATTTGAATAGATTTTTTAATGTAATCTAGAATGATTTCCCTTGAATAAAAAAATCGGAAATGCCTAGTTGGAAATTGCGTTTAAATACTCATTTGAGTTTTTATTACTGGTTTTAAACATTAGTCCTGAAAAGGACAAAATGCTCAAAAATTATTGTCCTTATTATAATGACTCTAATTTTAACATTTGAAAGAATGCTTGAAAGTAATTTAAATTATCTTGACAGTATTATGACAACTTTTTGAAACAGGGCGCCAGAACCTTTTGCATGCCGGGCCATGTTCCATCAAGCAAATATATGCGGGGGCGGATTTAGATATTAAATTATACAACCCCTTTAAGATAAATTTGACTATAAAGCCCTTATATATGAGACATAACTAAAAGTATTGATTATGTTCAAACGTGACAAATATTTACAGACTGAAAGCGACTGATGTCCCCTGGCTTTAAAACCGGGGGAAGGGGGTGTGGACATCGATGGGTGGCGTCAACGCGTGAACTCAACTGGCACGTGGAAGAAAAACAATAAAAAAAACTGTGAAATTGAATTACATATGTTATATAGAGATAAACTAAAAATGCATTAATTTATTACTGTACGTTCGCTCGATCTGAAATATTGATATGATGCATTGTTAGGTAACACGAGTCTATGTGCGAAATTTCAGCTCGATGGCATCACGGGAAGTGTGTCATTTTTTACTTTTGTTTTTCCGCCCGCCTGCGAACGACAGAGATCACGACAGAGAGATATGACGACAAAGAGACAATATTTCGAAGTTAATATAAGGGATTTAACAAGACGGTGAAGTTAATATAAGGGATTTAAAAATGACAAACGTTGAGAAGATTTTAGTGCAAAATTGTAATGTATGAAGGATGATATTGAGATCACGACTGCAGAAAAAATGTGAGGTCAGACTCAATGCTACTGGTTTTGATATCACGCAGGTGAGTGTCACTAAGTCTCGTCCTAACACGCTTCTTGATAAAATTCATAACTGTGAATGTCTGCTCACACAAGTATATCGAACAAAACAAGCCGAGCAATTTCTTAGCAAATTTTCGAATCTCTTGGAATCTGTCTTTATCCAGCTAACCGTAAAAGGAAATGAGAGAAAGATGTTGTCGTCTGCTGCGACATTCAGCATCACTTTGCAACTGAGTCAGTTCCAGTTGCAGATCAGTGTCAAAAGAGAAAGGTGAAGAAAAAATCCTGATTTTCTTTTCAATATTTGCAAAGTCCCCAAAAGCGCGTTTAAAATTCATCAGCCACGGATATTATATCTGCAACATACCCTAACATACCTCTGCTTTTGCTCATTGAAGTTTCTTTCTGGAAAAAGTATCATGATTTCCTGTAGTTAGTGTGAATTTTAGGTATTAGGCTGCATTTGAGAAGTAAATGCATAGCCTTGTATTCTTGATTTGATTGTGTGTATTTGTCTTGTTATTATTTCTGGATTAGGATCTTCATCATGGATTCCTGCTTCGCTATGGACAGTCTTTTAGTCCAGGACACCTGTTTTGGCGGATGAGCGATGAGGTGCACTGATTTCACTCCATCAAATTAACAGTCTATGACGGTGATGAGGTGAAGTGATCTCACTCCATCAAATTAACAGTCTATGACAGTGATGCGTAACTATGTTCAGTAAGATTTAGAGTGCAATGTGTTTTCTGTAGTTGTAGAACATGTTTGTAAAGCGCTGTGAGCCCAGCTGTAAGCTGGGGTATTGCGCTATGTATGTTAACAAATAATAATAATAATAATAATAATAATAATAATAATAAGTATCTATCACATAGTCCTAGTGGATCTAGTGACAATATACTTCAAATCTTCCAACCACGAGATAAGATCCTTCTGTCATCCCAACATTTCCTGCGCATGTTTGTCAAATATCCCGTTTCCTAATTTATTTCTCAACACCTTCATCCTTGTTTAACATGACGATTATTTAATAATAAGTGCTATTTTTATAGTGATATTATACCTTTACACTTATAATTTTTTTTAATGAGACTCATAAACATAAAGTAAATATACAACTCACCGAGATCAACATTCGCATCAAACCTGAGTAATCCATAATCACGTAATTGATGTAAACGAATTTCAAAAACGAAACGCAGCACTGTCGTCGAAGTTTGGTCCCAAGAGAGAAGAATGCTTCCATTTGAAGTTATATGAATACCTGTACCACCCGCATCTGTAAAATAACATAGAATTCATTAAAATGCTATAGCTTTATATTTTTTCTCTATATTAATGTTTAATCTGTAGGGGGAACAAATGCATTAAATTCAGTTTAAGCGTTTCATTAAAAGCAAAGATGACAATTTCTAGGTTAGGACTAACTGTCTAACTCTGTCTTGGGATGTGTAAGTTATTAGTCTGTAAAAAAAAGTAATAAGTTTTGTAACATCACAAACATTAATTTACAGCTTACATTTACTCAAACGTATTGTAGTTTCATCCACAGCACAATTGCACCAAGCGTTCCCTACATAATTGTCTTGAACATTCATATCAACGTATTGTCTAATGGACACGAAACAGCCATAGCTGCTGTCATCCGATATCAATGCAGAGATCTTTTCTGAACTCCTTGGTTCTTGGTGCTGAAAGAAAAGGCCAATGAAGCCATTTATATATTGCCTAAAACTATCCATTCAATAAATCACTTCGCGCTGAGCTCATGAGAAACAAATATTGCTGTTAACTGCATAACCTAGCGATCCAGACTGACTTAGGAAGCACAGCAGGGCCGGCTTAAAGTAATTGGAGGCCCTTGGAAAATTGAATTTAGTGGCCCTAAATGTAATAGAAAAAAAATTAATAAATATGGAAACACTCTTGTGCGAGGCCCCCACTAATGATGAGACTAATCGGAGGCCCTAGGTGGCTGCCTAGTTTGCCTATGCCTATAGCCTGCCCAGAGCACAGCCTCAAGCGAGTCTATGAATGCTTCTCTCGCTTAGAGTTGGCACTAATAGAGGATAAACTACTTATGACGCAATTATTTAACTTTTTAGTGCTTGAATATTCTCGACAACATAATGTGCTAGTGAAAAGATGCTGTTTTTTTTCGTAACAATTCCCCGACAATTTTTGTTAACTCCTCAGTCATCTTTGAAACTATTGTAAACAAAAGGACAGCCCAACTATCAGATAACTGATAATACTAGAGAGATACTCTGTGGTTCAACGATTAAAAAAAAATTGAAACTTATTTGCTCATACAAATTATTGTCGTATGAATGTAATATTCTAAGTTATTTACAGATTCGTAAAGAAAATGAATATAATTGATGCATTGTTCTCCACCTTGGCTTTTCTACACAATATTCAAGGTGAGATTACCTCAAAAGCATATTTTTTTACAAATTCTTAGGCAGTTTTTCTTGCACGACCTTTTTGCACGCACTTATCCTTACATTGCCCGGTTGTAAACTCCTGCCTCTACACTACTAAACTGTAAGCTCTTATCCTTACACTATGTATTTGTAATCACCCACCCTTACACTATTAAAGTGTAAGCTCTTAGGCTGTGGCTACACTGGAGCCGGAATTCAACACTGTCACATAGGGCCGTATCGTTTGAAAAAACAAAACAGATGCCATAACATAGTGTGCATGGGTACACATGCTCAGGGAAAAACGGAGGTGCACTGCCGTGCACGCCCGTCGGGATAAAATGCCTTTTTCCGAAGCGCGCACGGCGTATACTGACTGCAGTGTCGAATTCAGGCTCCAGTGTAGCCACAAACTTATCCTTAAACTACTTTTTTGTAACCACCCGCCCTTACACTACTTTATTGTAACCACCCGCCCTTACACTACTTTATTGTAACCACCCGCCCTTACACTACTTTATTGTAACCACCCGCCCTTACACTACTTTATTGTAACCACCCGCCCTTACACTACTTTATTGTAACCACCCGCCCTTACACTACTTTATTGTAACCACCCGCCCTTATGTTCGTTCGTCCGTCGATACGACGAGGACCACTCTAGTCATCCGAGGGTTGTCTGTGCGTGCGCAGATGGCTGATTAGGCCGATCCTTGCACGGAAGGTTCGGGAACAGAAGGGACAAGGAATGAGTGCGACATCTCCTGGAGAGTTGACAGCATGGGCCTTTCGGGCTTGTCTCTTCTTTTCTGCGGCGGTGATCCGGTTTGCCTCGCATGACCCGGCACCTTCGTGGATGGAAGAGCGCCAGGTGGATCGGTCGTTCCCACGTGTCTGGATTGATGGCAAACGCTTTCATTGAGGCTTTTAGTGTGTCTTTGAAGCGTTTCTTTTGCCCACCGTGGGACCGCTGGCCATACTGGAGCTCACCATAGAAGATTCTCTTTGGCAGTCTCTCGTCTGGCATTCGGACTACGTGCCCTGCCCAGCGAAGCTGGGTCTGCATCAGGAGGGTGAAGATGCTGGGGAGACCTGCCCTGGTCAGTACCATTGTGTCTGGATTTTGTTCTGCCACTTTATGCCGAGAATCTTCCTGAGTGGTTAAGCTTTCTTGCATGGCGTGATAAACAGTCCAAGTTTCACAAGCATATAGCAGTGTGGGGAGCACCACTGCCCTGTACACTTTCAGCTTGGTCTGGATGGTAATGCCTCTTCTGTTCCAGACATTAGGATACAACCTGCCGAAAGTGGAGCTGGCTCTAGCAATTCTGACGTTCACTTCGTCATCGATGGTGGCAATTTGAGACAGTGTGCTGCCTAGGTATGTGAACCGGTGCACTGTGTTGAGTCTCTGGCCGTTGACAGTGATGTTGGGCTCTACATAAGGCCTTCCAGGCGCGGGCTGATGGAGGACCTCAGTCTTCTTAGTGTTGATTGTTAGACCAAAGTTTGTGCAGGCGCTGGAGAACAGGTTTACACTGCGTTGCATGTCGGCTTCTGAGACAGCGTTGAGGGCACAGTCATCTGCGAACAGCAGGTCTCTGATGATGTCTGTCATAACCTTGGTTTTTGTCTGGAGCCTCCGAAGGTTAAACAGCTTGCCATCTGTGCGGTACTTCAGGTTGACACCAACATCCTTGTCTCTGAAGGCCTCTGTCAGCATGGCGGAAAACATGAGGCTAAACAGTGTTGGTGCCAGGACGCAGCCCCGCTTGACTCCGTTTGTGACTGGGAAAAGATCAGAAAACTCCCCGCTGTCCTGGACTCTAGCCTGCATGCCCTCATGGAATTGTTGCACCAAGACGATGAATTTCCTTGGGCAACCGTACTTGGCCATGATCTTCCACAGACCCTTCCTGCCAACAGTGTCAAAAGCCTTGGTCAGGTCGACATAGGTGGAGAACAGGTTGAAGTTCTGCTCCTGACATTTCTCTTGCAGCTGCCAGGCTGCAAACACCATGTCGATGGTTCCTCGCTCTTTTCGGAATCCACACTGACTTTCAGGCAGGAATTCTTGGTCAAGGTGGACTGTGAGGCGGTTGAGGAGGATTCTGGCAAGGATCTTTCCTGCGATAGAAAGCAGGGATATGCCTCTGTGGTTGTCACAAGCCTGTCTACTTCCTTTTCGCTTATATAGATGTATGATGGTGGCATCTTTGAAGTCCTGCGGGTTTTTCTCTTGCTGCCATATTAAGAGAAACAGCTGGTGGAGCCTTTCAGTCAGGGCTGTTCCCCCCTCCCTGTAGACCTCAGCTGGTATGGCGTCAGAACCAGGTGCTTTGCCACTGGAGAGAAGATAGATTGCTTTCTGGGTCTCGAGCAAGGTTGGGGGGTCATCCAGTGCTTTGTTTGTGGGCACTTTGGGTAGACGATTGATGGCTTCGTCGTTGATTGTCGAAGGGCGATTTAGGACGTCATCGAAATGTTCGACCCATCTCTCCTAGATCTTCTCTTTGTCTGTGATGAGAGAGTTACGGTCTGCGCTGAGGAGGGGGTTTGATCCTGAGGGCGTGGGGCCATATACTTCTTTCAAGGCGTCGTAGAAGTTTTTATAGTCACGCCTGTCTGCATAGCCTTGGATCTCGTCAGCTTTGTTGCCGAGCCAATCGTCCTGCATCTGACGGAGCTTCTGCTGAACAGTCTTGCGTATGTTGTTGAGTGCATCTCTCTTTGCCGTGGACTTCGGGTTATTGAGGTAAGCTTGGTGAAGGTGGTGTTTCTCATCCAATAACTGCTTGATGTCTTCGGAGTTCTCATCGAACCAGTCCTTATGTTTCCTGGTCTGGGGGCCCAGGGTCTCTGTAGCTGTGGTGTAAATCAGCTCTCTGAGTGATGCCCAGTCGGCCTCCACGCTCTGGTTTCCCGGAGAGGTGGATTTCAAGCACTTTTCCAGAGCATCTACAAAGGACTGTTTGCAGCTGTCGGTATTCAGTTTGGCAACATTAAGCCGTTTCGGGGCCTTCATCCCTTGCGGGCGTCGTTTAGGCTGAATGCGGATGTTGAGCTTGGTGATGATGAGGCGGTGGTCTGTCCAGCATTCAGCACCGCACATGTATTTGGTAACTCGTACATCCTGCCTGTCCCTCTTCCTCACGATGAAGTAGTCAAGAAGATGCCAGTGCTTCGATCGGGGGTGCATCCATGACGTTCGGTTACGAGTGGGGAGGCGGAAGATCGTGTTGGTAATCAGCAGTTCAAGTTCAGCGCAGTTCTGGAGTAAAAGAAGACCGTTGCTGTTGCATTGACCCACTCCATGGTGTCCAAGGACTCCTTCCCAGGCAACGTTGTCCTTGCCAACTCTTGCGTTGAAGTCACCTAGCAAGATGAGTTTGTCCGCCTTTGGAACGTCGGCAATGACAGTGTGAAGTTCTTCGTAAAACTTAACCTTTACGTCATCTGGATTAGTCATGGTTGGAGTGTAGGCACTGATGATGGTGAGGTGCTTCTTTCCAGCCAGTGGGAGTTTCATGGCCATGAGCCTGTCGTTCACTCCCTTGGGAAGTCCAGCCAGCTTTCCGACAAGAGTTGTCTTAACTGCAAATCCAACGCCTGCCTCACGTCGCTCCTCGCTGGGTCTCACTCCAGTAAAATGTGTAACCAGATCCTCTTTCGCAGAGCTCTCCTTCTCCCGCGAGCCTTGTCTCGCTCAGGGCTGCGACGTCGATGCCATATCTAGCGAGTTCTTTACCAATCAGGGCTGTTCTCCTCTGAGGCCTGTCTGCATCGTCTCTGTCCAGGAGTGTGCGCCCTTTATACTACTGTATTGTAACCACCCACCCTTACACTATTGTATTGTAACCACCCGCCTTTACACTACTGTATTGCAGGCTTTTGCGTATCCTCACACTAATAAATCAATTCTAGGCTCGTACCCGTACACTACCACATTGTACACTACCACATTGTACACCAGTGGCGTAGCGATGGGGGGCAGAGGGGGGCTAATGCCCCGAGTGGCACTTTGCCAGGGGCGGCAAATTCCTAGTCGCTAATTAGTTTCTTAAAATGAAAATTTTAAAAGAAAGAGGAATTTTTTAAAATTGAAATTAAAGAAAAGCCAAATGAGAAATTAATAAAAGAAATAAAGGAACTATCCAAAAGCATGCGAACGTTTTAACTGCCAAAACTTCAAAATCCTTATTGGATATACATTCTTTTGATACTATTACCACTGTAGTAAAAAAAACACCAGAGGCTAAATTAGTATGAGAACGTTACACTGATGTGGTGATAAATTCATTGATTCCTAAAATTTGACAGCTGCCCCTTGTTGTAAAATTTAGGGGGGGGGCAAATTCCTAGATTGTTCATTAGCTAATTGTTAAAACGTGAAAATAAAATTTATAAAAGAAAAGAAAAGCCAAGATAAACAAAATTAAACGAAAAGAAGAATTATATTAAAATACGAGAGCGCTTTTAATGATAAAACTTCAAACTCCATTTTAAAACTTAAGTCTTCTGATACTAATGTTACTGAGCTGGAAAACATAGGGGTTGACAGTATGACAATAATGTGCTGGTATATATAATTGATTCAAGTTTGATCTTAACGTAAGTGAACTACTGGACAAAATTGTTGGTGTATTTATATGGCTTATTTTAATTTTAAATTCTTTTGTTTTGTGGCATAAACAAAAATAATTGTAACAATTGCTTATCTAGTGGAATTAAAACGTGGCACAAATAAATACATAATTTGGGGGGCGGGGGGGGTGGGGCGGCAAATCCCTCCTTGTTAATTAGCTAATTATTAAAACAGGAAAGTAAATTTTAATAAAATAAACGCCAAGATAAGTACTCAATACCTACTCAACATTACCAAAATTATGTTTGCAAATGGAAGGAATCAGAAATTGGATAAAAAAAGATTGACTATTAATAAAGACCGACAATCAGTTGTAAAAGAGAAAACAAAGTGTCAAGGATTTCATGTTAAAATATTTGACATAGTTAAATCCTGGCGAAATTGAATGTGACTTTTTGAGGTCATAGAGAGGGCAATACGGTTGCAAATCTTCTTCTTCTTCGTTCTCAATTTGAGTTTTGCGTGCCGACGAAATTTGCGCCAATTGGCCCGTGGTCTCCGACTTCAGTCTGCTGTTTTTTCTGGATGTGCTTCCATGGCCTTTGGTCAGCCAAGACCATCTGCAAGGCAGCAGTTGATTTTGGCAATTGATGCAGCGTTCACAGGCCACGGCTATAAATGTTCCACGCATTACCCAGCCGCCTTTTATTTCCCTAACTATTTGTTAGGTACCCACTCGAGGCTGGCTCGGGGACTCGGGAACAAATCCTTGGCTTCCCGTGGATTCGAACCCGTGACCATCGGTACGCCAGTCGAGCGCGCTGCCACTCGACCACTGTATCTCCCTGTTGCAAATAAAAGCAATATTCTGGAACTAATGCATTAGCTTACAAAGTTAGTTCGAGCACTCCAAGAACATAGTGGGAAAAGGGGTAAAAAGCTTGTTATCTAAAATTCAAACTGAGCTCATAGCAATTTTAGGAGATACAGTTCACGAAAAATCATCTTTCTTTAATAACAAGATACCAAATATTGTTCCATTGTATTTGATAGCTCTTCATAGCTTTGACATAAGGACCAAACAAGTCCAGTGTGTGATATGTAAAGAAGTAAAATAAAAAAAGTAGACGCTGTAGAATCTTTCAAAGATTTCATTCAAGCAAAAGTGAATCTGTTTACGACATTTCTGAAATGATTTTGAATAAATGAATAATGGACTGTACAGGCCCAACGTGTGTTAATACTTCTTAAGGGCTGGAAAGTATACAATAGTTCAACAAAGCGCAAAAACATAAAATCTCATGTCAAACTCGTTCAAACAGTTAAACCTAATTTGTTAACATGATACTCCAACTGAAACGAATTCTCCAGCTATTTCAGTACACTTGAGCGTTGTTAAACATTCTTTTCCAAGTCCATACACTGTTGGAAATACCTAATTGCTTCTACAAGCCAGGCATTCAGACTTCAGGATACAAAATAGTGAATATACTATGGAGCCATTTTGAGGTTACATTGTAAGCTATAGAACTGAAAGATGCAGACAAAAAGCTCAATACACGAACAGACGAAGGAACTTTGCTAGTCACAATGAAACAATTTTATTTTCAAAGTTATATTTTAAAAAATGCCCGAAATTCTTTACAAAGGTATAGTGCTCAACCACAAAATTTCTTAGCAGTGGCTGCTCAAAGAGAAACTAATGGAATGGAATGCTTATGGGATGCTTTGACATTCGATAAAAATGTATGTGGAGACCTCATCATTTTAATCGAACCTTCCATTCAAAGAACAGGAGAGCACAGATTTTTGGTGATCGTAGCATATATGTATGTATCCATGCTATGTAGAATAAGAGCTAATAAGAAATTTGGTTTCTTCATAAGATGAGATTAATGTATAAATTCGTGTGAGGCTTTGGCACTTATATAGAATTTAGAAAACAGACATGATTTTCGTACACCAGCTAATCTACTGGACTTTGAAATTTTGTTTTCAAATTAGAGTATTCAAAATATCCAACATGACATAGTCAGGCAAGGTATATTTTAACCCCATGAATGGAACGATAAATTAATGAATTCAAGACTAGGTGGTTTATTTAAGTTTATAAAGATATTTAGGCTCGATGTTACCCTGCCTAAAATAATATATTTAACTCGAACATTGCTTACAACTGTCTTAAGTAATGCAAGGTGATAAAAAGGCTTCTCTAAAATATTTTTTATGAAAAATTAATCACGATCAATTACGAATACACTAAACTTTTCTAATGTATTGCTATTTTGGCTATTGAGCATGCCATGGCTGAAAACATTGATACATGAAAGATTGAGCCATGAGGAAAAACATAAAACTTTAATTTCATTAAGGAAATGAAGCCTTTCTTTATAACATAAAAATACATAGTGTTCTTATTATTATTTTCTAATAATTTTATTTTTACTTTATAGCGTTAACATAATTTTTGGAAGGGGGGGGGCAGGCAAATTTGCTTCTGCCCCGGGTGGCACATACCCACGCTACGCCACTGGCGTGACGTCATTTATGGAAGGACCTTATAGCATTAACATATTTTTCGGGGGGGGGGCAAATTTGGGTTCTGCCCCGGGCGGCACATACCCACGCTACGCCGCTGTTGTACACTACCACATTATACGCTACCACATCGTAAGCATACGCCCTTTAACTACCACATGGTAAGCTCCCGCCTTTACACTGCTAAATGTTTATCTTATCTTATATTGTCTTATCTATTACAGACGCATAAGATAGTAAATGATTGTCCTTACACTACAACATTGTAGTAACTGCCATTACACTACACCCCACCAACTATTCATTTCCCCAATTAATCATTGTTCGGGATGTCTTTTTTAAATGTCTTGAAGCAAGCAACTTTTATACATTTGAAACTTTCCTAATTTCTATTTCCGTCCAGGAATATCTGGTTTGAATATCTTTTTAACTGGATTTAAACCCGACTGCGTCCAATGTAGAAACGCCCATGAGGATTACAATGTGACTGGAGTAATAATCGTGGAAGAGGGGGAGCAGATGCCCGAGTACATCAATTATGAGTACAACTGCCCCCGGGGAGACTACTGTACAACCTACAACGGTGCTGGCCCAGAATTCTGGGAATATGTAAACAACGTCCTTCATTTTTATAGCATTTAATCCTAATAAGTGATTGCTGATTAATATCATTAAAGATGAGATCAGGAAAATACAGAGATAAACGAAATATTAATAATTGGATACGACCCTTGATCATAGGTAGTACAAAGAAGGGGGGATAGAGCGGACACAAACTACAGCACAAAGAAGTCACAACAACGCGAATGAACATCGGGGGAGGGGGGGGAGGACATCTCTGATGTATTGATGGTCTCGAGGCATGCGCACTGCGGTTAGATACCTGCCGACACCCTGCACCAACCTAGCTTGGCAACCATAAAGCTGTGATTTGCCGACCCCAGTGAGGGTCAGCTATGTTTGCAAAAAGGGGGGAAAAGAACGGGCACAAACAATTATTTTGAAAAAAAAATCATGAGCGACCCTTCCGAGTGTTTGGCAGACGTGATAACCACTACACGACGAACCACATGTTAATTTGCGAAGGAACACTGCTGGTTAACGCACAAAGCATTGTTGGTCTCGAGTTGCATATATATATATATATATTAATATATATATATTATATATATATAAATATCATATATATATTTACGCTCAATTATGTAGCCTAACGCTAAGGGACATCACTCTGAATTTTTTTTTAAATTTTGTGTTTCAAGCAGTGCAGATTGACTCAAATAGTTATTTTTTGGTGCAGTAATTTGGTGCGCTGCTTTCTAAAATTAGTTAAAAATCGTGTGGTGATTAGCACTGTAAAAATTATTATATAAATACTTTGTTTAATTTTCAGGAATATTTCGTATTTATCATACAAGGATAAGTTACTTGGGCTTTTGACCACAAAAAAAGTGGGCTCCGTAGGCGCCCTACAACCTCAATTTAAAATTACTTTGTGTACATTTAAGGTAGTTTAATATTACGAATCTATCATACAAGCATCAACCATGGACATGATTTTCTCACTCCGTCAGCTACAAGAGAAATGTCGGGAGCAACAGAAACCCCTCTTCATTGCCTACATAGATTTAACGAAGGCATTTGACCTGGTCAGCCGCAAGGGTCTGCTACGTATATTGGAAAAAATAGGATGTCCGCCGCGGCTTCTCTCCATCATCGAGTCCTTCCACACCAATATGCACAGCACAGTGCTCTTCGATGGTGCCACCTCAGAACCCTTCACAGCTTGTTGCGGAGTCAAACAGGGCTGTGTACTGGCTCCAACACTCTTTGGTATCTTTTTCTCGATGCTATTGCGACATGCTTTTGAGGTATGCTCCGAGGGTGTGAACATTCATACCAGGACGGATGGAAACCTATATAATATCAGCCGGCTCCGTGCGAAGAGCAAATTGGAAAATGTATTAATCAGAGAGTTGCTCTTCGCGGACGACGCAGCCCTTACCTCACATTCAGAGGCAGGACTCCAACAGTTGGTCAATAAGTTCTCAGAGGCATGCAATGATTTTGGTTTAACGATTAGCCTCAAAAAGACCATCATTATGAGACAAGGCACTGACCGCCTTCCAGCAAATTCCATTGAGGGGAAACACCTTGGACGTCGTCAATGATTTCACCTACCTTGGCAGTAACATCACAAGCACACTCTCCCTGGATAAGGAAATAGGAACCAGAATCGGCAAGGCCGCATCATTAATGTCTAGGCTGAATCAAAGAGTGTGGAACAATGCGCAGCTCACAGATAGGACGAAAATTACTGTGTACCAGGCCTGCGTGCTCAGCACACTCCTCTATAGCAGTGAGTGCTGGACTACCTACGCCAAGCAAACAAAGCAGCTCAATAGCTTCCACTTACGATGCTTGCGTAGGATTCTACGCATCAAGTGGCAGGACAAGATCACCAATGTTGAGGTACTCAGAAGAAGCCATATGCTGAGTATGCACTCAATTCTGAGTGAGAGGCGCCTGCGGTGGTTAGGTCATGTCCACAGGATGAGCTCGGAGTGCATTCCAAGAGCCATGCTTTACGGTGAGCTGGCAACCGGTAAGAGATAAAGAGGTCGCCCCTGCTTGCGCTTCAAGGAAGTCTGCAAGAAAGACATGTCATTGGCACAGATAGACTATAAAACGTGGGAGACCATTGCCGAGGAGCGCACCTCCTGGCGGGCAAAAGTGCGTGAGGGCATTCATGTCGCGGAAGCATCCCTCATAGCTTTGAGTGAAGAGAGAAGGGCCAGGAGAAAGGGCAGGGGGGGGCAGAGGATCAGGAGTACACGCCATCGTCCCATGAGGACGGACGGTTGCCATACATACATACATATCATACAAGGACAAGTTTGTTGGGCTTTTGAAAAAAGTGGGCGCCGTAGGCGCCCTATATAAAAGTGGGCGCCGCAGCACAACCTATATTATATAATACTTTGTGTACATTTCAGGAATATTTCGTATTTATCATACAAGGATAAGTTACTTCGGCTTTTGACATAAAAAATAAAATTAAAAAAAACTATTATAAAATACTTAGTGTACATTTAAGAAACTTTAATATTACGTATTTATCATACAAGGACATGTTAGTTGGGCTTTTGAAAAAGGTGGGCGCCGTAGGCGCCCTTAAAATAGGGGGCGCCGCAGCACAAACTAGTATATATATATATATACATCTATATATATATATTATATATATTTAATATATATATATATATATATATATATATATATATATATATATATATATATATATTATATATATATATATATATATATATATATATATTTTGTTTGTGTTTAAAAAGTTACAGATCTGTTGGACAAAAGCCAATGTCAAATTAGATTAAATGTTTGGCATGATATTAACCTTTCGAAATTAAAACTTCTAAATAGTTTTCACATTTCATTGTTGTTTCAGTTCTGACACTTTATTTCCCTAAATACGGTTTCTTTTTTAATTGCACAAAATCCAAGATATGATTCGTCTATATACTTCTTGAACTTGAACAGCCACTTTGTTACCTGCGAGTTAACTGTCTGAACTTGAATTACAAGCAACAATCGCTTTCACAGACACAAGCAACAATCGCTTTCATAGACACAAGCAACAATCGCTTTCACAGACACAAGCAACAATCGCTTTCACAGACACAAGCAACAATCGCTTTCACAGACACAAGCAACAATCGCTTTCACAGACACAAGCAACAATCGCTTTCACAGACACAAGCAACAATCGCTTTCACAGACACAAGCAACAATCGCTTTCACAGACACAAGCAACAATCGCTTTCACAGACACAAGCAACAATCGCTTTCATAGACACAAGCAACAATCGCTTTCACAGACACAAGCAACAATCGCTTTCACAGACACAAGCAACAATCGCTTTCACAGACACAAGCAACAATCGCTTTCACAGACACAAGCAACAATCGCTTTCACAGACACAAGCAACAATCGCTTTCATAGACACAAGCAACAATCGCTTTCATAGACACAAGCAACAATCGCTTTCATAGACACAAGCAACAATCGCTTTCATAGACACAAGCAACAATCGCTTTCATAGACACAAGCAACAATCGCTTTCATAGACACAAGCAACAATCGCTTTCACAGACACAAGCAACAATCGCTTTCACAGACACAAGCAACAATCGCTTTCACAGACACAAGCAACAATCGCTTTCACAGACACAAGCAACAATCGCTTTCACAGACACAAGCAACAATCGCTTTCACAGACACAAGCAACAATCGCTTTCATAGACACAAGCAACAATCGCTTTCATAGACACAAGCAACAATCGCTTTCATAGACACAAGCAACAATCGCTTTCAGAGACACAAGCAACAATCGCTTTCATAGACACAAGCAACAATCGCTTTCATAGACACAAGCAACAATCGCTTTCACAGACACAAGCAACAATCGCTTTCACAGACACAAGCAACAATCGCTTTCACAGACACAAGCAACAATCGCTTTCACAGACACAAGCAACAATCGCTTTCACAGACACAAGCAACAATCGCTTTCACAGACACAAGCAACAATCGCTTTCATAGACACAAGCAACAATCGCTTTCACAGACACAAGCAACAATCGCTTTCACAGACACAAGCAACAATCGCTTTCACAGACACAAGCAACAATCGCTTTCACAGACACAAGCAACAATCGCTTTCACAGACACAAGCAACAATCGCTTTCACAGACACAAGCAACAATCGCTTTCACAGACACAAGCAACAATCGCTTTCATAGACACAAGCAACAATCGCTTTCACAGACACAAGCAACAATCGCTTTCACAGACACAAGCAACAATCGCTTTCATAGACACAAGCAACAATCGCTTTCACAGACACAAGCAACAATCGCTTTCATAGACACAAGCAACAATCGCTTTCACAGACACAAGCAACAATCGCTTACACAGACACAAGCAACAATCGCTTTCACAGACACAAGCAACAATCGCTTTCACAGACACAAACTCTTTAATATTCTCGTTATTCCCGACTGAAATTTGGGCGTGCAAAGAGTTGTCTAATCAAATCAGGAAAGAACAACACAAAACAATGCAATCCAAGTAGATAAAAGTCTATGGATAAGCGTAGAGTGCAATAATCTTCAGTTCAGAGGGAGCCTCTGTAATAGATAAGATAAACCAGTTGTAAATGACAGAAATAAAACAGTTGACTATGTACTCAAACTTTATTGATTTAATCAAATTGAATGATTAATTTTTAAAAAATACATTTTAATCTTTGAAACATTAAAAAAATGTAGAAAATTATTCGTAGAATAGTCTCTCTGATGTATTGTAACACGAGATGCACAAATAAACTGTTTGATCAAATCGATAAATTAAAACTTTCTTTATGGACTTCGGGGCCTTCCATAAAGTACCTCACGCTATTTTTGACCATTTTAAACCCCCCTCCCGATTGCAATAACTATCGTGGTATCTCCTTACTGAGTATTGTGGGAAAGGCTTTTGCCAGAGTGATCCTTGCACGCCTGCAAATTCTGGCGCAAAATGTCTACCCAGAATCACAATGCGGTTTTCGGGCTGGCCGGTCAACAATGGACATGATCTTCTCACTCCGTCAGCTACAAGAGAAATGTCGGGAGCAACAGAAAGCCCTCTTTGTTGCCTTCATAGATCTAACAAAGGCATTTGACCTGGTCAGCCGCGAGGGTCTGCTACGTATATTGGAAAAAATAGGATGCCCGCCGCGGCTTCTCTCCATCATCGAGTCCTTCCACACCAATATGCACAGCACAGTGCTCTTCGATGGTGCCACCTCAGAACCCTTCCCAGTCTGTAGCGGAGTCAAACAGGGTTGTGTACTGGCTCCAAAACTCTTCGGTATCTTTTTCTCGATGCTACTGCGTCATGCATTCGAGGACTGTTTCGAGGGTGTAAACATCCATACCAGGGCGGATGGAAATCTGTACAACATCAGCCGTCTCCGTGCAAAGAGAAAAGTGGAAAATGTTTTAATTAGAGAGCTGCTCTTCGCGGATGACGCAGCCCTTACCTCACATTCAGAGATAGGTCTCCAACTTTTGGTCGACAAGTTCTCAGAGGCATGCAAAGATTTTGGTCTAACGATAAGCCTCAAAAAGACCAACATTATGAGACAAGGAACTGACTGCTTCCCAGCAATCTCCATTGAGGGAAACACCTTGGATGTCGTCGATGATTTTACCTACCTTGGCAGTAACATCAGAAGCACACTCTCCCTGGAAAAGGAAATTGAAACCAGAATCGGCAAGGCTTCATCATTAATGGCTAGGCTGAATAAAAGAGTGTGGAACAATGCACAGCTCACTGCTAGGACAAAAATCACTGTGTACCAGGCCTGCGTGCTCAGCACACTCCTCTATGGCAGCGAGTGCTGGACGACCTATGCCAAACAAACAAAGCAACTCAACAGCTTCCACTTACGATGCTTGCGCAGGATTCTGCACATCAAGTGGCAGGACAAGATAACGAATGTCGAGGTACTCAGAAGGAGTCATATGCTGAGCATGCACTCAATCCTGAGTGAGAGGCGCCTGCGGTGGCTGGGACATGTCCGCAGGATGAACTCGGAGCGCATTCCAAGAGCCCTGCTTTACGGTGAGCTGGCAACTGGTGTGCGGAAGAGAGGACGCCCCTGCTTGCGCTTCAAGGATGTCTGCAAGAAAGACATGAGTCTGGCGCAGATAGACCATAAAACGTGGGAAACCATTGCTGAGGAACGCACCTCCTGGCGGGCTAAAGTACGAGAGGGCATCCAAGTCGCGGAAGCTTCCCTTACAGTCAAGAGCGAGGAGAAAAGGGCAAGGAGAAAGGGGAAGGGGGGCAGAGGAGCAGGAGGAAACGCCATCATCCCATGAGGATGGACGGATGCCATATATAAACCCCCCTCCCCCTGTCACAAACTGTCACAAATCTCGGGGACCCCCCTAAAGTACGTCACACTTTCGAATTTAATTTTTAAAAAATAACACCTAATTAAAATATTTAATTAAATACTTAAAATAAACTTCACTATTAAACTGTATTAAACATAAAATTTCCACTTAAAAGTAGGGATGTACCGGATTCAAAATTTTGAAATCGGGCCGGAGGTGAATTTGGCCGGATTTTTTAAAGTGAAACCCGGCTGGAGCCGGAATCAGATTTGTTAAAATGGTCGGATTACGGATTTTCCGGAGCCATTATGAATATGTATATAAATTAGGGACCTACCGGCGACCCGGATTTATGAAGTGAAATACTGCCGAAGCCGGACCCGGATTTTTAAAAATAGCCGGATTCCGGATTTTCTGAGCTGGAGCCAAAATCCCGTACACCCCCACTTAAAAGAACTATCAGATTATTAAAATGAATTTAATAGTAGAATTGTTCATTGTCAACAGTTGTCAAAGTTATTCAATTAAACTAATTCAATCTAGATCGAATTTTAAAATAAAAATTGCAAAAATTAGACTTGATAATTATATAATACTCATTTTTTTATCTGCTACCTGCTACCTTTTTATTTACAATGGGTGAGGTCAAGTTAAGAAGTAGATTAGCGAAACGTGACCTCAACGAGTGATTAAATAATAAAAAGGAAACAAAACAATTTAACTAAAAAAAGACTAAATTGACAAATTATGTGACCAACTCTTGTGCTATATTGAATCTGTTTATTATGGTTCTATGAATTATGTTTCATTCAAAAATATTCACTGGAAATCATCTTACTATGGTGAAGTGAAGTGTTCATCCATAGTTACGACTGACATCAATCTTTCACCATCATCGTTTCCTGGAAGGATAATTGCAGACAAATCAACTCGTCCTCATCTAGCCACTCAACAGCCTCTGTATGTGCATTTTCTCTTCTGGCAATAACTGCCATGGGTTCTCTTTGCCTTCTAGAACCGATTCTCAAAGAACGGATGCGTTTTATCTGAGTTGATTCTTGAACAGTTTGGGTGGGCACATTCTCCTGAGCCCAAGCTCTGTGTTGTCCTGTATGTTTCTTCAACATTGTTTGTGATGCAAAATATGAGTGACATACTTTGCAAAGTCATTATGTATCTGACTCTATTAAAAATTCAAATCTGTTTAGTTAATTTATAATAAATCTGTATAATTTTGAACTTAAAAACTTAAATATCTCAAAATTACAAAAATGTGACAGCCGTTTCTTCCCTTGAGCTCTTCATATGGCTGTACTTTGAAAACTTCTGTTGATCTTGGCATAATGTCATCAAATTTGAGAGTTTGTGATACAAACAAGGAAGGAAATTTTTGAGAATGTGCATCTGCTCTTTCTGAAGCTTTGAGTCCATCAATTGTTTGGTTGATTGGGATAGGAGGAGGGAAGAATCTTGAAGGTAAACGTTGAAATATGAGCTTCGTGCTTTGTCGCAACATTTCATGCCCATATATTTAACAATTTGAGTGAAATATTGACTGGTGCGAACATGATTGTCAAACCATTCCTGATCCTTCGATATTAGTCCTACTGTATCCAATTCAGTTTTATGAACAACACATTCAGGAGATACGCATTTCAGGCTATTTTGACAAAAAACTTTTTCACAAAATTTTTGACAATTATTTTTAAAGCTATTTAAATTCTACTAAAAAATAAAAATAAAATAGAAAAAAACAACAAAAATAAATGTGTGACATCACACATGGCCTGACCCCCCTCCCCCCTGTCACAAAGAGTCAGACTTTCTTACAACCCCTGCCCCCCCCCCTCGGAGCGTGACGTACTTGATGGACTGCCCCTTACGCACTATTATGATTTAATTTATTGTTTTGATAAAACTGATATATTTTGTGTATCTCGTATTTTATTGGAAAGCTTTATCGCAGTCCTACTCTGTAAGACTCTCTCTTCACCCAGACACCAACGAATCGAAAACCGTAGATATTTCAAAAAACTTAATCTTGCCAGTCTCGTTAAAGTCAATGACCGTTCACCGTTTTTTCTAGCTTGGCGATAATTTCTTTTCAAAAGTACTTTATGTCTATTTTCAGCGGGAAGGCTTCAATGTCAAACAATGTGATAACACTCAAAACCACTTTCGCTGCTTGAAGCCGATTGAAGGAATATACAAAATATACTATATATCTGCAGTGTATTATAGATTTAGGTTCTGCCTGATCAGAGCGCGTTTAGTGGACGTCAGGGTTCCACCCAAAAAGGTGACGCGAGTGAATGCCACAGGAATCAGACACTTCAGCAATGCTTTAACATTATCAGACTTTGCCAGTAAGTGAACATGAGCTATTGGTCTAATAACACTACTAGACTTTGTCAGTAAGTGAATATGAGCTATTGGTATTATAACACTTCTAGACTTTGTCAGTAAGTGAATATGAGCTATTGGTCTAATAAAACTATTAGACTTTGTCAGTAAGTGAATATGAGCTATTGGTCTAATAAAACTATTAGACTTTGTCAGTAAGTGAATATGTGCTATTGGTATTATAACACTACTAGACTTTGTCAGTAAGTGAATATGAAAAAAAATGACCCCTTTTCAGTCCATGACGGACTATGGGGCAAGTGATGTAGCGTTCACAAGTTTTTAGCCACCACTAACGAGCAGGGGAATGTGTGGCCAGCACAATGCCCCAGGGGCCTAGCCAGTACCCGGGCTCGAACCCGCGACTCGGGATCTGCCTCGGATCGATAGTCCAGTGCGCTACCACTTAGACCTTCTAGACTTTGTCAGTAAGTGAATATGAGCTATTGGTATTATAACACTACTAGACTTTGTCAGTAAGTGAATATGAGCTATTGGTATTAGAACACTACTAGACTTTGTGAGTAAGTGAATATGAGCTCTTGGTATTATAACACTACTAGACTTTGTCAGTAAGTGAATATGAGCTATTGGTATTATAACACTACTAGACTTTGTGAGTAAGTGAATATGAGCTATTGGTATTATAACACTACTAGACTTTGTCAGTAAGTGAATATGAGCTATTGGTATTAGAACACTACTAGACTTTGTGAGTAAGTGAATATGAGCTATTGGTATTATAACACTACTAGACTTTGTCAGTAAGTGAATATGAGCTATTGGTATTATAACACTACTAGACTTTGTCAGTAAGTGAATATGAGCTATTGGTATTATAACACTACTAGACTTTGTGAGTAAGTGAATATGAGCTATTGGTATTATAACACTACTAGACTTTGTGAGTAAGTGAATATGAGCTATTGGTATTATAACACTACTAGACTTTGTCAGTAAGTGAATATGAGCTATTGGTATTATAACACTACTAGACTTTGCCAGTAATTACACATGGGCTGTTGGTATTATAACATTACTTTTCTGTTGCCAGTAAATAAGCGTGAGCTATTGATATTATAACTATTTCAGACATTTTCAGTGATTAAGTGAACACGAGCTGTTGAAAACGTTAATACATTCGTCATTTTGCGAATGCATAAATTTTATATTGTTGCCGCATTGATTCCATTACACGTTAACTGTTCCCCAATGTTGTATTTCATTTTTATTTTGTTTTTATAGAAGATCCTACGATGTACGATAATTACTTTGATGAACAATTCGAGGATATGGATAGGCATTGTAAGTTCACATTCCCCCCCTGGATTCGCCCCGCAAAGAACGGGCGATATAAAATAGGTCATGAAAGAGGTAAGACTTTTATGAGATGTTCGCTGAGTCCCCCAAAACCAATATTATTAATTCTATTCATGGGACCATGCGAGACACCACGTAAGTATGTGAAAACGAGCATGACGAATGACCCTCGCTGGGATCAACTAATCACAGTTAACGGTTGGCAAGCGAAGGTAGTGGAGGGGTGGGGAATGTCTTGAGACAAGCAATGTTTTTACATTATTTTCTCCTCTTTCTTAGCGAATATAAACACCGCCTCTCCAGGCATGCGCAACAGTGTGTACTCGCAGCAGTGTGTACCTCAGTCGCTTTGGTTGTCAAAATGGGGTGGGTTTTGGCAAACGACTGTGAGTGAATGAAAAGAAGGAGCTCTGGAGAGACCCGCGGCGTAGCATACGCCACAGACTTGCTCATCATAGACAGTGCAAAGAACGGTTGGGGGGGGTGAGAGTTCAAAGAACGGTTGGGGGGGGGGTGAGAGTACAGGCACAAAAAGCAGCAATAAGTAAATAAAAAATAGCGAGTAAACGTAAAGACATGCACACTGAAGATGTTGTTACCCGCCTCCCATTTATTAACCGACGTTCACTCGCGTTGTTTTGATTTCTTCGTGATGTAGTTTGTGTCCGTTCTTTCTCCACTTTCTTTGCACTCTCCACGAGCAAATCTGCGGCATATGCTACGCCGCGGGGTGTCTAGTTTGAAATATTTGCTTTGTGTTTTGGAAATGTTAACATTGTTATAACTCTCCTGTTAAATTATTGTTGTACTCTCTTTAGTACCGGCGTCGCGCCTGAACTTGACCTAACGGCAAACATTCCACCATGGCAGGACCTGGGTAGTTGGTTATAGCAGTTGCTGGGGTGCTGGTTATAATAACAGTAGATGGGGTGCTGGTTATGATTACAGTAGATGGGCTGCTAGTTATAATATCAGTAGTTGGGATGCAGGTTATATTAACAACGGTTGAGATGCTGGTTATAAAAATTATAGTGGGGGTAAAGGTTATGATAACTGTAAGGTACCAGTGTATTAGTCTATTAAATAGAGCTTTAGTTTATTGTTTTGATCACACAATGCGTTTGAGTATCTTGTAGTTTACGTTCCTATAAGAAAGCACAGACCACGCTGGTAGGTGACAGAGCGTTCACAGACCACGCTGGTAGGTGACAGAGCGTTCACAGACCATGCTGGTAAGTGACAAAGCATTCACAGACCATGCTGGTAAGTGACAAAGCGTTCACAGACCATGCTGGTAAGTGACAAAGCGTTCACAGACCATGCTGGTAAGTGACAAAGCGTTCACAGACCATGCTGGTAAGTGACAAAGCGTTCACAGACCATGCTGGTAAGTGACAAAGCGTTCACAAACCATGCTGATAAGTGACAAAGCGTTCACAGACCATGCTGGTAAGTGACAAAGCGTTCACAGACCATGGTGGTAAGTGACAAAGCGTTCACAGACCATGCTGGTAAGTGACAAAGCGTTCACAGACCATGCTGGTAAGTGACAAAGCGTTCACAGACCATGCTGGTAAGTGACAAAGCGTTCACAGACCATGCTGGTAAGTGACAAAGCGTTCACAGACCATGCTGGTAAGTGACAAAGCGTTCAAAAACCATGCTGGTAAGTGACAAAGCGTTCACAGACCATGCTGGTAAGTGACAAAGCGTTCACAGACCATGCTGGTAAGTGACAAAGCTTTCACAGACCACCATTTCTCAACTGACTTTGTTTCCCTAACTAATGCCAGGCTCCCATCGGAGCTGGGTGGACTCAAGGACATCCTTAGTGGCCCCTGGAACTTATCCCTGCCTTCACATGCATAAAAACAAACCCGTAACTTGAGTTTACTATATCGTTAGTTGGCTTGCTGGGTTATTATCTTAATTTTTTTCCTTTATATTTTCTTTCCATGCTTCTAAATCTCTTAGCTTAACAGTTGTGTGTGTGTGGGGTTGTGAATGTTTCTTTATGTTGACAAAAGACCATCTCTAACTGCGGATTTGAGTTGACAGAAAACCATCTCTAACAGGCGACTTGAGTTGACAAAAGACCATCTCTAAGAGGCGATTTGAGTTGACAGAAGACTGTCTCTGACAGGCGACTTGAGTTGACAGAAGACCATCTCTAAGAGGCGATTTGAGTTGACAGAAGAACATCTCTAACAGGTGACTTGACTTTCCTTTGTGAGTACTGACAGAGATCTATCACAGGGCGATTAAAAAAAAATGGGAACAATGCCCAGCCTCCTTTATTCACCAAATGTCAGGTTCTCATCGGAGCTGTGGGGGGGGGGACTCAAGGACACCCTTAGACCACGGGACCAAGTGTCCCTGACTTCACAGAAACTCGGACATGCAAATGTCAGTCAGTACGCCAGTCAAGCGTGCATGCTGCTCCACCGCCGTGCCGATAAGACCGAAGACAACTTTAAATCTGTTTTACCTTCTGTCATCTGTCAAGATACGGGGAGTTGGTAAAAAAACAACTTGATCTTACTTCAAGTCGATTTATTTGATTTTCTCATAACATTTTCTCCCCCTTGTAGCAGTTTGCTGTCGAAACTTATTTAAAACAGATTCTATGATAATTTCTAGGATAATTATTAGGATAATTTATAGGATAATTTCTGTGATAATTTCTATGATAATTTTTATGATAATTTATATGATTATTCTCCAAATGAATACATCCACAGGCGAGTCTCTGGTATATTTCGGCACACTCCTGGTTATCAACATGATGGCTGTCAACTAGATATTTCGGCACACTCCTGGTTATCAACATGATGGCTGTCAACTAGATATTTCGGCACACTCCTTGTTATCAACATGATGGCTGTCAACTAGATATTTCGGCAAACTCCTTGTTATCAACATGATTGCTGTCAACTAGATATTTCGGCACACTCCTGGTTATCAACATGATGGCTGTCAACTAGATATTTCGGCACACTCCTGGTTATCAACATGATGGCTGTCAACTAGATATTTCGGCACACTCCTTGTTATCAACATGATGGCTGTCAACTAGATATTTCGGCAAACTCCTTGTTATCAACATGATTGCTGTCAACTAGATATTTCGGCACACTCCTGGTTATCAACATGATGGCTGTCAACTTGATATTTCGGCACACTCCTTGTTATCAACATGATGGCTGTCAACTAGATATTTCGGCACACTCCTTGTTATCAACATGATGGCTGTCAACTAGATATTTCGGCACACTCCTGGTTATCAACATGATGGCTGTCAACTTGATATTTCGGCACACTCCTTGTTATCAACATGATGGCTGTCAACTAGATATTTCGGCACACTCCTGGTTATCAACATGATGGCTGTCAACTTGATATTTCGGCACACTCCTTGTTATCAACATGATGGCTGTCAACTAGATATTTCGGCACACTCCTGGTTATCAACATGATGGCTGTCAACTTGATATTTCGGCACACTCCTTGTTATCAACATGATGGCTATCAACTAGATATTTCGGCACACTCCTTGTTATCAACATGATGGCTGTCAACTAGATATTTCGGCACACTCCTGGTTATCAACATGATGGCTGTCAACTAGATATTTCGGCACACTCCTGGTTATCAACATGATGGCTGTCAACTTGATATTTCGGCACACTCCTTGTTATCAACATGGTGGCTGTCAACTTGATATTTCGGCACAATCCTTGTTATCATCATGATGGCTGTCAACTAGATATTTCGGCACACTCCTGGTTATCAACATGATGGCTGTCAACTAGATATTTCGGCACAATCCTTGTTATCATCATGATGGCTGTCAACTAGATATTTCGACACACTCCTTGTTATCAACATGATGGCTGCCAACTAGATATTTCGGCACACTCCTTGTTATCAACATGATGGCTATCAACTAGATATTTCGGCACACTCCTTGTTATCAACATGATGGCTGTCAACTAGATATTTCGACACACTCCCTGTTATCAACATGATGGCTGTCAACTAGATATTTCGGCACACTCCTGGTTATCAACATGACGGCTGTCAACTAGATATTTCGGCACACTCTTGGTTATCAACATCACGTCTGTCAACTAGATATTTTGAGGATCCTTTAAAATCTCAGCTCAGCTAATAGAAACTTGTCTTTTTCTTAAAATATAATGCATCAAATTGGCTTCAAAAGGCTTCCAAAATTTTTGGCGAGGGACCAAAACATCTTAGGATTTTATGTAATGTGCTAAACGGGCATGAATAAAGACTGACGTCACCTTTATAAAATTTGGCCTATTGCTATGTATATAACATATGGGCTATTGCTATGTATATAACATATGGGCTATTGCTATGTATATAACATATGGGCCTATTGCTATGTATATAACATATGGCCTATTGCTATGTATATAACATATGGCCTATTGCTATGTATATAACATATGGCCTATTGCTATGTATATAACATATGGCCTATTGCTATGTATATAACATATGGGCTATTGCTATGTATATAACATATGGCCTATTGCTATGTATATAACATATGGGCTATTGCTATGTATATAACATATGGGCTATTGCTATGTATATAACATATGGCCTATTGCTATGTATATAACATATGGGCTATTGCTATGTATATAACATATGGCCTATTGCTATGTATATAACATATGGGCTATTGCTATGTATATAACATATGGCCTATTGCTATGTATATAACATATGGCCTATTGCTATGTATATAACATATGGCCTATTGCTATGTATATAACATATGGGCCTATTGCTATGTATATAACATATGGGCCTATTGCTATGTATATCAAAATCTAAGAATGTTTGAGTTATGATTTTGCTAACCACTCCAAACAATCCATGTGGTACAAGAATTTGGAATGCAATTTGGAACAAATAAAGTCGTATACTTTACATACACCTGCTGCAATATGGACTGTCTGAGACTTTAATATCTCCGACATAAATTGGAACAAACAGTTCCATTCAACATCATCTAATAATGAAGTAATTAATTTTTAAAAAAATGTATGACACGCAATCAACAACACGAACTTAGAGTTAGAGTGAATAGTAAGAAAAGTCAAATAGTATAAATATTATACTAGATTTACTTTTAACAAAGAAACCAGGATTAGTAATAGATTGTGAAATAAATACGGACTGTCGAAACATGATACTTGATATTATCTCATCTGATCTGTTAGAGAGACACTCCTTCTTTATAGGCGATTATTGAGTCCTACATTTATCTATGGTTTGTGTCTAGTCCTGCATTCTTAATAGAGTTTTAAATTTTGAAAAAGTGTTGGTTTTCCTGGTTTCCTCAGGCAACTAATTCCACGCCCGAATTCCGTACGTGAAGAACGAGAATTTGAATGTGTTTGTTCTTGCATACAGAGTAAGAAATGTGTTTTTTATATTGTTAGGGTTCGTTCGTCCGTCGATACGACGAGGGCCACTCTAGTCATCCGAGGGTTGCTGCGACTGGCTCTGCCTGTGCATGCGCAGATGGCTGATGAGGGTAATCAACGGAATAAAGACTAATAGATGCTAATTTATCTCTGAAATAAATGTAATATAACAAACTTACACTAAAAAGCTGCTAACTTCCAAAAAAATAATAAATTCTACTTAAATACAACACAAAACGGCCAGTAGAAGAAATTTGTAAATCTATAAAAGCAAATCTAAAATCCGTAATTAATGAATATGTTCAAACAAAAAACAAACATTAATTTAAAAAAAAACAACTATTGTAGGTTCCATGGGCGTAGGGAAGGGGGGCAAGGGGGGCATTTGTCCCCCCCCCTACATTTGAGAAAAAAATGTCATAAAAATGTCATAAAATTGTTACAATAAAACTGAACTAAATTTCCTGAAAGTTTATTACACGGAAGACAGTTTACATTTATCAAACATAAAAAAGAATTATATCTGCAAGTATACATGATTACATTACTGATTGTTCTAAAATATTCCAGTTGTTTAACAATTTCTGTAACATTTTCAGCAAAACTCCGCAAGCTTTTATGTTTATGTGACCATCTAGTTTCACATAGCAAAGGAACATTTAGAATAAGTTTTCTTTTGCTGATTACTTTCTCTGAAAAACACTATAATTTACTTATTTGTTCCTATTGTGTTTCGTACAACATTCACATTATTTAAATCGTTCACAACAAGATTTAGTTTATGTGAACTGCAATGTACAAAAGCTGCTTTTGGGTATTTTTTTCTAATTATTGCTTGGACTCCTCCTTCTTTACCTGCCATTGTAGAACATCCGTAGTATCCTTGACCAACAAGCTTTGTCATATGTAATAAAAATTCTAATGAATTAGTAATGATGGTGTTGGTTAAACCTTCAGATGTTCTATTGACAATTGGAATACATCCCATGAATTCTTCTGTGACCATCATTTTCCCATTTTGTTCTTTGACAAATCTAACACCAAGTGACATCTGCTCAATGCCTGAAATGTCATTAGTCTCGTCGGCAAGAATAGAAAATGCAACTGAATTATTTGCTTCACGAACAATGTCTTCACGCAAGAGAGACCCACAAATTTTGATTTTAGTGTTTTGCGTAGTTGCCGAGATACACTCCGCGGTTACCCGTCAAAAGGGCCCCAGACAAAACGGCCCCGACATAACGGCCCCGGTCAAAACGGCCCCAGACAAATTGTTAACATTTTTTAACAAAAACATTTTTTTTTGCATTTTAAGCTTTCGTCAACTTTTTCACTCTTAAAAAAGTGGTAAAATTGTAAAATTATTTCTTGTGATGTTATTATATTGTTTCTTGTCAACAAACAACCGTTATTGGTACCATTTCGCGTAAAGGCTATTAAATTCACTTTTGTGGTGTTATTATTATTGTTTATTGTTAGCTTAACCTGACACTGGATAGGTGAGTAAAAATACGAATATATTTTATTGTAAATTTTACTATTAGTCCATCTATTAGTTTTGTCGGGGCCATTATGTCGGAGCCCAATTGTCGGGGCCGTTTTGTCCGGGGCCGTTTTGTCGGTGAACCATACTCAGCACTACAAGAACCAATTGACAAACGATTACCAAGAACTTCATCTCCAGATTCAACACGAAACTCTAACTGTTCATACAAATTACCAGAATTTGATTCTGTTCCACGAAGTGCTAAAACATGCATGCAGCAAAATAGGATTATAAAAATTATGGGACCCAGTGTGTTGCGATTTTCTTGAAATTGTCTTCTAAATGATGAATCCAACTGCTCATCTATAGAAACTGCTTTGGCTTCCAATAAAGCAAATCAAATTGCTTGCATGTTCATGAGAGCCTTTGTGCCATAATGTGCTTTGCAGGTTGCTACGTGCATCTTCGTTGAAATCTTTATATTTTGTACATGGTTTGATGACAAATACCCACTGAACTCATAGTATTACTTTTTGCAGAAACAACACGCAATATTTGCAAAAGGCACCTATTAACATTTGCGAGTCTACAAGCCACGGTGAATAGTCTGATAACCATGAATATCTAAAAACTCCGTTTCCCTCACTGTCAGCTCTAAAATCATAATTTTTATCAAGGGTCTAACAATCACGAATCAGCTGCAATTTCAACTTATTTGAAAGGTCGTATGTCCAGACATACCTTCCAATATCCAATTTAGGAAATGAATAAGTGTCAGCGACAATCAAATTAGGAACAGTTGCTTCAGTTGTGTCTGGCTGTTGAACGTGTCCTGTTGTCCTCAATGCCAATGATAAGTCAGATGCTGCAGACGCCCCAAAATCTTCTAATAACGGCATTTCGGAATCCCGCGATTGGTCTACTTTTCGAAAAAAAATTTAGCCTGTAAAAAATTTCTGATATCCATCCTTGGTAATCCTGTAGTTTCTACAAGTATATTATTTCACAGCAAAATTCAATTTTCTCGTGAGAACTTAAGTTTTTAATTTATTAAATGCATTAATAAATGTTGTATTTTAGCGATTACAGCACTAATTTGTAAGTCTTATTAATTTCTAAGGCTTTTTTCAACCCTCATTTTATACTGAACTTGAATTTAATTGAAAATTGTACCTGTATGGAATTGTCAGTTAAAATATAAAAAAAGTGGGATTTTTTTGCCACCCCCCCTGGAAAAATTCCTAGCGACGCCCATGGTTGGTTCAATACTAAATTAAAGTATCTTTTTGTGAACAGAAGGAGAGTTTAATTAAACAATATAAAGCCACCATTTCAACGTAAGTAACAAGAATACACAAGAGACACTTAAAAATTAAAGACTTATATATCAAAAACTGGCTTGAAATCTCCAAAATGACAATGTAAACAGTTTAAAAAAACTTATGATCCTTTATTAAGTCTATAAAGTCAAACCCACAGGAATAGCCCCATTAAAACTAAAAGGCCCAAACAATAAAATGTACAACTAATATAAATGAGACCGAAGCAGACATCCCCTACACATATTTTGCATCAGCATTTTCAGAAAGAGGTAGTACGGTAAAATATATTCTCAACACACATGTAAATAAACGGCTACTCGTCCACACAAATTACCAGCTAGAATACTAAAAGATCGAAACAATGAACTTTCCCCAATTCTTAAAGTACTTTTTCAAGCCTCTTTAAACCAGGGTAAAGTGCCACAGGTTCGTAAACTAGTCTACGTGACCTTCATTTAAAAAAGGAGATATACCTATGTTAATTTACTAGTAAAGTCGGACCTCGCTAAGTCGAACTCCCTAAGTCGAAAACATCCCTATATAGAACTAATAGATAGGTCCCAGTCAAAATCTGCGCCTATTACGCCATTTTCCCTAACTCGAAAAATCCGTAAGTTGATTTTATTTCGGGTCCCTTTGAGTTCGACTTAGAGAAGTCCGACTGTAACACCTGTAATTTACTAGAAAACATTATATATAGTAGAATAGATAATCGTATAGACACAAATAATGTTCTGTGTCCACATCAACACGGCTTTAGAAAAAACAAAACCTGTAAAACACAATTAATTGGTCTCATTAATGATCTGTCAAAGGGCTTAGATAATAATAAACAAATAGCTACAATATTATTAGACTTTTCAAAAACCTTTTTAACTCAGTAGATAGAGAGCAAACTGTAATAATTAATGGATCTAAATCAGCACCTATATCAATTATAAGTAAAATGTAAAACAATCTTTTTTTTTAAAAAAGGACACGCTTTTTTTTACAAACATTTACAGGCTGATCTCCCCTGCCCTTGATGTAAACACGGGCATTTGGTAAACGATGGCTGGAGTGAAACCAGTGAGCCGTGGAGGTCAACTCTAGCAGACGACTATACATTCTAAATAAGGATAAATAGAGATAAACTAAAAATTGATTAATTTAATTAAGGTACATTCGATCGATCTGAAATTTTGGTACAATGCATTGTCATCCACGATCTATAAGTGGTAAAATTTTGAGATCTCTAGGACCATCAGAAGTGCTTTAATTTTACGTTACAAGATTTGAAGGAAGGATGGATGGATACAACATACAAACAGTGTGACTTAAATAAAAGCGTGTAAAATCAGGAGTTTCACAAGCACTGTACTAGGCTGCCTACTTTGCCAAATTTATTTTTATAAATGAACCACCCAACAGCATCTCATCAGGAACAAAAGTTATGTTATTTCCTGATGATTTTATAACCTACAGAACAAGGCAATCAGATCAAAATAACTTACAAAAAGACCTAGATGAATAAAAAAAAGGGGTGGGGTGGGAATAATTCAAATACCGTATATTTTTCGATCATGACAAGTGTCTATACAGACGCTCCTTCTTTGCAGAAGATAATTGCGTCCACAGACCATCACAGATGATCTGTTGGCAAGTGATGCAGCGTTCACTGGCCACGGTTATGAGGGTTCCACGCATTTCCCAGCTGCCTAACTGGTGTTAGGTACCCATTCAGGGACGCCCTAAGGGACGCCCTAAGGGACGCCCTAAGGGTCGCCCTAAGGGATGCCATAAGGGACGCCCTAAGCCCCGGGAACAAATCCCATGGATTCGAAAACGTGACCATCGGTACGCCAGTCGAGCGCGCTGCCACTCGACCACCGCGTCTCCCAACTGTCACCTGTTAAAAATATATAATTAAAAAAAACCCACCAAATTAATGCAAACTATTTCATTCATGGAATATACTAATCCAAACTATAAATGCAAAATACTTAGGAGAAATAATAAAATTATCATGGAATCCCCGTGTCAATTTTGAGAGGCGTCTTGTGTTTGTATTGACATTGTATGAGCGTGCGACATGCGAGTTGACAAGTATGAAACACGTGGTTTCTGATGTGAACTGTAAGCGTGCGTGGTCGTGGACTGAGAGAATGTGTGACTATAAATGTAGGGTGCACAATGTAACCAGGAGCTGATCAGAAGTTGGATTGTAGTTGATTATATAGATTGATTAAAGACAGTTGTTGCCCAGATCACAAGGTGTTGAAGTCTTGTTTATTGACTTGCAATTACCTCTACATTTTAAAAGCCATTTTCAAAAAAATCTTCAAACCCTTAAACTTTATAAAGAGAAACTTATAGGAATGTAATAAGAATATCCAATTAAGATGCTATGCTACTATGTTACTTTGGTGAAAACTGTACTGGAATATGCATCTTCTGTATGGGATCCACTAAAGAAAACATTGATAAACTAGACCAAATTCAAAACAGAGCTGCCAGATACATTACTGGAACATTTTCAAAACTGGACAAAAATTCAAGATTTAATGATTTAACTAATGGTGTTAACACTAGAAGATAGAAGTAAAAAGAGCAAAGTAGTAATCCTTTTATATAATAAAAGGCAAGTTTATGTCCTTTCTGTCCTTTCTGTCCCATCATCTATAGCGATTGGCCCCTCAAACACATATGACTCCTACAGCCAATCACTAGCGGATTCATAATTCATTATGTTGTTCCCATCTTGAAGTGATGCCTGCCGCTTATTCCAATGACAATTCTGCCTTTTCCTTGATGGTCCTGGGCGGCAGTGGTAAGAGTTTTAAGTGTTGTTTGTTTTTTGTTGCTGTTATTGTTGTTGTTGTTTTGTTGTTGTTGTTTTTTGTTGTTGTTTTTTGTTGTTGTTTTGTTGTTGTTGTTTTGTGGTTGTTGTTATTGTTGTTGTTTTGTTGTTGTTGCTGCTGTTGTTGTTGCTGTTGTTGTTGCTGTTGTTGTTGCTGTTGTTGTTGCTGTTGTTGTTGTTGTTGTTGTTGTTTTGTTGTTTTTGTTTTGTTGTTGTTGCTGTTGTTGTTTTGTTGTTGTTGTTTTGCTGTTGTTGTTGTTTTGTTTTTGTTGCTGTTGTTGTTGTTTTTGTTGTTTTTGCTGTTGATTTTGTCCACACCCCTTGCCCTGCGACGACAATGTCCTGCAAACGCTTCAGCATGACACCTACCAAAACATAGCGTCCATGAACTTCACAGGTCACCCTACACTTATTCCCGTCCTTGGGCGGGCTTTGTTACTAGTAATACATAAGACAATTAATTATAATTTGGAAATAAAACTCAAAGATAATCTAATGCAACCCTCAGATAAACATAGAGATACAAACATTTTTTCTTATTCCGTATCCAAGAACAAACACATACAAATTCTCGTTCTTCCCGTCCTGGAATTCGGTAAGATTATGATTTAGGTACGATTAGGGCATATATAGGGCTGTCAATATTGTTGAAAATGCTTCCCGGGTACCCGTCCAAATTTCGAACGGGTACCTGGTTTACCCGGTCAAAACATGGCATAATTTTCCCCGTCATGGCCACTATACAATGCCACCTAGCCACCTTCCATGCACCTAATTTCACACAGTAGCTACACGGCCGACGTCTTAGAGGCCGTACATAAATGACATCGAGCGATTTTGGCCGACTTTTTACGTCACAGGTTGTCACAAAAACTTAAAGGGGCTTTAATATGACGACAAAAAGCTTTGCCCCCCCCCCATAAAAGCCGTACTTCTTTTTTGAAAATGAGCATGTGTCAAATAAATTTTATTGTCATTTAAGCTTGTATTTAATGTGAAGTTGAACTCTAAAAATCACTACATGCTTAAATCCATGTAAAACGCCATTACATAAATTGTAAGCAATCAAATATTTCGGTTGAACTTTTATTTAAAGGTGCGCGTTTTGATGTGACGTCACATTTATTTTTAAACACATCACTTCCCCTCGTCACAAATGTGTGACCCCCTCCTCCCATAGATGCGTAACGTCATTTATGGACGGGAACTTATCCATTTTACACTGTTAGTAACTAACTAGACGCCCCGTGGCGTAGCATACGCCGCAGACTTGCTCATGGAGAGTGCAAAGAAAGTGGAGAAAGAACGGACACAAACTACAACACGAAGAAATCAAAACAACGCGAGTGAACATCGGTTAATAAACGGGAGGCGGGTAACAAATGTCTTTACGTTTACTCGCTATTTTTTTATTTACTTAGTGCTGCTTTTTGTGTATGTACTCTCACCCCCCCCCCTAAACCGTTCTTTGCACTGTCTATGATGAGCAAGTCTGCGGCATATGCTACGCCGCGGGTCAGCTAGTTGCATATAATTATTATAAATCCTCAAATCCTATTTGTGCATCGGTCCTTTTCAAAAATTAAAATATAAGCATAAAACAATGACGTCATATAATATTTTTATACAATCCTTACAGACAACGGGAATCGATATACATAATTAACATAAGTTACTTATCTGTGTTTGATAAATACGAAATATTAAACTTGCTGAAATGTACACAAAGTATTTCATTAGATTTATAAATCCTCAAATCTTATTTTTACATCGTTCTCTTTTCAAAAATTAAAATATAAGCATAAAACAATGACGTCATTTAATATTTTTATACAAAATCGATCACAGCGCCACCTAAAATAACTTTAAAATATATTTTTTATATGACGTCTTATCCGTTACATCAATCCATACATACATACATACATACATACAGACGACGGGAATTATGTATGTTGATTTATTGACTTTAAAAACTTTCGAATTTTGGTGTATTATTAAAATCAGTTTTGGGGCAAGGCACACGCTGTGATGAACACAAGAAACAATCGAATGGAGGGAGGAGGAGAGGGTAGATAAACAACATCGACAATCGTAAACCCAATTTCGGCGTATTTCAAAGATCAAAGTTATTGTCAAAGCAGGGGTGTTTTTATTAACAAAATTAAACACGGCCTCTTTCATCTCTATGCTGACGTCTTACCCATCTTACACTGTTTGTAAATATTTAATTTATTAACCTTAAAAACTGACAACCTTGTACGCATTATTAACATTAGTTTTTCTAGGTCAAGACGTGTTAACGAACACAAGAAACGCAAGCGAATGGAAATGGTGCGGTTATAGCATAGGAGTGGATGGGGGAGATGAGGTAGATAATTGGTATCAATCGGTAGCCCAAAGTCGGCATATTTCAAAGCAATGTTTGTGTCAAAGCAGGGATGTTTTTATTAACAACAACAAACACGGCCTCTTTCATCTCTATACAGTCCATCCTTATTTTTGGCAGAGGAGTTTTGTTTTCTTTATATGATTCATTCAAAGACCAACAATCTTATAGTGTTTGCGATTTGTTTCATTTTCACAGAAAAAATATGTATCAAAATACATTGTGGTTTGTCGAGACCGTATTGTATTTCCCGTTGACAGATAGTTCTCCTTAGATGTATTTCACAGCATTTGAAGAAAAAAAAATCATTTTATAAATTGTTTCGTGAGCCGTAAATTAAACACAAAAAGCCGCTTGCGAGCTGTAGTTTGGTTAATATAGGCATTGAAGCCACATTTTCACGGGTACCCGTTGACAGGCCTACATATATACGATAAATACTTAGGTAAGATCAGGAATGAGGTACGATTAGTACTTAGGTTAGGTTAGGACTTAGGTAAGATTAGGACGTAGGTACGATTAGGACTTAGACTTTAGTTACGATTAGGGGTTAGGTCTTCAATTATGTAATTTTAATTAAAATTTACCTTCTGTTCCAACAAGGCCACCGAGGTTCCAGCGCACCCATTAACACAAATGATAAGTAAAATCACACTTATCAGGAAACCTTCCATCATCATGTCTTTCTTATCGTTGCTGTTGCTCTGACAGAACAGATTGCAAGTGAGACGAACTAATTTAGCGACGCCAAAACACACAACAATACATGACTATTAAATGCCAATCAAATGGCAATAAATAAGACGGTGGCGACAAAACAAAAATCCCTCTGTGCAACGTCCCCTAAATCAGCAATAAAACTGTAGTAATTCCATTGGAATGTCAGACGTACCCCATCATTCAATGAAACGCCAGCCCATGTCAATGACACCAAAGCCAACGTCATTGAAACTCGAGTTTAGGAAGAGATCACACCACTTTCTTTAAAGACGGAATCGCTGCTGTTTCCCCCTCATTATGTCCTCTATTATTCCCCCCTTTGACACCAAGCATGGTAAATATAGGTGGAGGGAATGGCCAATCGCTAACTATACACGACATTGACATAGGTGACACATGACTAACCTATGGCGATAGCTAGCCACACGACACACATGTAGTGGACAAATGACTAGCTTAGGGCGATATCTAACCACACGACACACACAGTGGACAAATGACTAACTTAGGGCAATGGCTCACCACACGACACACACATAGTGGACAAATGACTAACTTAGGGCAATAGCTCACCACACGAGACACACATAGTGGACAAATGACTAACTTAGGGCAATAGCTCACCACACGAGACACACATAGTGGACAAATGACTAACTTAGGGCAAAACTCACCACACGACACACACATTGTGGACACATGACCAACTTAGGGTGATAGATAACCACACAACACACACAGTGGACAAGTGGCATGGGTTGCTAATGAAACCAGAAAAACCAACACACTATCAACATTATTTAATCGCAAATAAAAATGCAAAACTAGACATAAACTATGAATAAGCGTAGGGACGCAATAATCTTCTGTATAGATAGAAGGAGTGTCTGTAACAGATAAGAAGAAGAAGATAAAATATTTAATTGCATTTAAACGACCTGAAGTTCTATTGTTTTTGTTTTTTTAATTTAAGAATAATGTAAGTGACGTCACAGTTAAAAATCAATATAGTTGCTTTATTCTGCAGATGCTAGATATAAAATATTGCAGTATAATTAAAATACAAAATACACAAACAAATTTGCGTAAGCAAACATAAATCAAAGCTTTATTAATTAACAAAATATATATACATGTCTTCAATCACATACGATAGTCAAAATTAATACTGATCTATAAATCCCATCATGTAATAATAAAATCACAATAATGCATGCATAAATAGTAAATCACATAATAGTGTTTGTTTATATACTGTACTAGCTGGGGTACCCGGCGTTTTCACGATTTAAAAAATAGTAAACATTCATACCAAAGATTCTTAACTAGAAGTTTTATATATTTACGTAGCCAATCGTGTTATAATAAAGTATTATGATCGCAGCCTGAAGACATTTTGATGTCTTTTTAGTGAACAACATAACCCCCCCCCTTTTTGTTTTCTGCTAGCTTGATTTGATTCATAAGATGATTTGAAATAATTAATCTTTGGGAAGCTATTTAGTCATTGTTTATAAATAGTGGCTTTATACGATTTTTAAAACTTAACCCTGGCATTGTAAGCCAATTATAAAAAACGACACTATACCACATTAACTCATGACAGACTATTTCGAACTTGTGTAGTTTCTTGTATAAGTCAAATATGTCTTTAAAAATATTTATTCAAATCGCGTCTCTCAAAATAGATTGTCAACCTCCTAGTGGTAAGACGCTCATACATTTTAAAACGGTAGAATGTGTTAGTTAATCTGCGGCCTTTTTGTTAGAACAGACGGCATATTCTATTCCCTTTAGTTTCAGTGGGACCAAGACCCATCAAATCACATCACGCCGTGGCACTTAAAACGCGCCACTGGCACAAGGGTCCATTAAATCACGTGACATTTTGAACGTGCCCCCTGTCACAAAGGACCATTGCATCACATCAGCTCACGATGTCGCAAATCTTTTGGAGAATATTTACATCACCGGGGAGGGGAGATAGCTTCTAAAAAATCATGAGTTCCTTGATTGACGTTTGAAATACTTACATCCTCAAACCTCTACTCTAACCAATCAACTACCGTACTATAAAAATAGATCTGTCTCCACCATGTCATGACAGCAAAACGATTTCAAGGGTTAAAGTTACTTCACATATTTCGTGATTTGAATTTTTTTTTACTCATGCAGATTATAACCTTGGATACGAAAATTTTACAATTTGAATGACCAACAAAAGATGGACTCCTTAAATTTTAATCAGTAAAACATAGTTCGTGTTTCAGTAAAACATAGTGCGAGTGTCTTTATAAAGTACTTCGTTTGTCAGTATAACATAGTTTGTGTGTCAGTAGAGCATAGTTCGCGTGTCAGTTAAACATAGTTCACGTGTCATTTAAACATAGTTCGTGCGTCAGTATAACATAGTTCGTGCGTCAGTATAACATAGTTCACGTGTCAGTTAAACAGTTCGTGTGTCAGTATAACATAGTTCACGTGTCATTTAAACAGTTCGTGTGTCAGTATAACATAGTTCACGTGTCATTTAAACAGTTCGTGTGTCAGTATAACATAGTTCACGTGTCAGTTAAACAGTTCGTGTGTCAGTATAACATAGTTCACGTGTCATTTAAACAGTTCGTGTGTCAGTATAACATAGTTCGTGTGTCAGTATAACATAGTTCGTGTGTCAGTATAACATAGTTCACGTGTCAGTTAAACAGTTCGTGTGTCAGTATAACATAGTTCACGTGTCATTTAAACAGTTCGTGTGTCAGTATAACATAGTTCACGTGTCATTTAAACAGTTCGTGTGTCAGTATAACATAGTTCGTGTGTCAGTATAACATAGTTCGTATATCGTTTCTTACAATATTTACTCGTGGGCCCAGGCCCCAATAACACTATAAAAATACAAAAACAGTTATTATCTATATATATAATTCACCAGCTAATAGAGTAAGCAAGACGCCAGAGAAAGCAAGACGCAGGCAAAGCCTCCCTTCCCTCCTACCCAAAACTGATCTCGAGACATGCGCACTGCGGAAATAACACGCCAGACCAAGCAAGACGCAGGGAAACCCTCCCTTCCCTTACCTGCCGACGGTGGTCTCGAGACATGCGCACTGCGGGAAGATTTTGCCCGTTCTTTCCCCCCTTTCTTTGCGAACATGGCCACTGCTTCGAATGTATTTCATGGAAACAACGCTTCGTTTACTGTTATACCAATTCCTGCATCAGGTAACTGTTTTTTTCTGTCGATCATATATTTCTGAAAAAAGATCATTGACGAGACTGTCTCTCTCCAACTTCGCATCATGGCTGAAAACTTTGTTTCACAACATTGGGATAACTTCGGCGACGTGCTCTCCATTTTTCTCAGTGACAGAAACGTAGTCATACACTCTCCCCCCACAATAAACTATTGTATGTAGCTCTCTCCAGAGTTCAATCTTTTAAGGCAATAACAGTTGTATCCTTAAAATCACCCCATTTGCACAACTGTGTTTTTCACGAAGTCTTCACTCATCTATAAGCAATTTTGCGGCGTATGCTACGCTGTAAGTCGGCTAGTAATTAGATAATTCTAGTACGAAAAAGGTATTAAAACGCCATGTTTGGTGGATTAGCTTTTTAGACAGCTTATGACTTATAACTGATCTCTAAAACAAAAATATCTCTTCATACAAATCATGACATAGACCTAGAGATAGATAGATAAGCTGTAACATTTAGAACTTGTTTAAATCGGTCAATTTAAAAGAAATGAATGAAAGTTCCTAAATTATTACAATGAGGCCACCATTTGTGATAATTTCATATTTTAAGTAGTATTCCAGGTAGTTTAAAAAGTGACAAATCTCGTGACACATTTCATTCTTAACCTAACACCTAGTGACACATGTCAGACTCAACCTCATACCTAGTGACAGATGTCAGACTCAACCTCATAGCTAGTGACAGTTGTCTGACTCAACCTCATACCTAGTGACAGTTGTCTGACTCAACCTCATAGCTAGTGACAGTTGTCAAACTCAACCTCATAGCTAGTGACAGTTGTCTGACTCAACCTCATACCTAGTGACAGTTGTCTGACTCAACCTAATAGCTAGTGACAGTTGTCAAACTCAACCTCATAGCTAGTGACAGTTGTCTGACTCAACCTCATACCTAGTGACAGTTGTCTGACTCAACCTCATACCTAGTGACAGTTGTCAAACTCAACCTCATAGCCAGTGACAGTTGTCTGACTCAACCTCATACCTAGTGACAGTTGTCTGACTCAACCTCATACCTAGTGACAGATGTCAGACTCAACCTCATAGCTAGTGACAGTTGTCTGACTCAACCTCATACCTAGTGACAGTTGTCTGACTCAACCTCATACCTAGTGACAGTGTCAAACTCAACCTCATAGCTAGTGACAGTTGTCTGACTCAACCTCACACCTAGTGACAAATGTCAAACTCAAACTAACACCTAGTGACAGAAATACCTGAAACATAATCTTCACCAATGTTCCCTCTAAGGTTTGTTGATCCGTGCGCAAAGTAAGAAAACTCGTGTGCAAAGTTGCAGACAACATCCATGTTTTGTACAATATTTTTTAAAAATTTGCTGCGCGGCAATTCCAAACTGCTGCGCGTCGTCGGTCAAATATCTGCGCGGCCGCGTAGGCGCGCAGCTTAACGGGAAAATTGATGTTCACCCCCTGATGCCACAGATGACCACGCCCTCATTCTATCGATTATCTTAATGACTTCCTCACGATGCCAATCTTCCTGGAGTCCCACCCCACCCCCCACCCTCACACAAACACACAGAGACAGACACAAACACACACAGACACACACACACACACACACACACACGCCTTGCGTCACATGACCAACTTCACCACCAGGCTGTCAGAGCCACATTAAAAGCCGAGCTCGCCCGTTGAGTTGATCACTGCAGCTACCCAAGTTAACAGAAGTAGAAGAGGCTAATAGATAATTCTCTTCATTGCAAATCTCCTACCTTTATTGTGCATTAGCAGTTACCAAGTTATGAAATTAAGTGTCTACCATTTATAACCAAATACTTGAATTTTTTATTTTTGTCGACTCTTCCGTCAGAAGTTTACATCCCTGCAGATCACCATTTTTGAAAAACTTTTACGAAAGTGAATCATCTTATACATTAAAGGACGTGATCTAATTCAACTGGATTAATAGTCCATCTAAATTGTCGACATTTTCCATTAAAACCCGTCTTCACAATAGGGTTCAGCCATCAAGCTTCTCTTCATTCAATCAATTTAGTCCCATTTACCATTATGGTTTTAATAAGAATCTCAATTTTTTCATCGCCGGCCTGGATTCTACTTCTGTCACTTGGTAAATATAATTTTAATTTTTGTTTATTCAGATTCTGTATCACACACTTCTTAACTTAAATGTTTCTATATACAAATTATATCCAAAAATGCTTTTATTGTTCATCTTTTTCAACATAGTTAAGCAGTGGTCTTAATTTCATTTCAAAAAAGAATTTTATAATTGGCGGACACAACACGTTGATTGTTTACGTAATGTTATACTCTTGTTGTTGAGTCTTGTTTATTCCCAGCATTATTATAATAAGTAAAACTTTCAGGATTGTGGTATTTTCTCCTTATTTGGAAATGATGGAGTGGACGAGTTTGGAAAAATAAAAAGAACGATTTATATCAAATGAAATACGGTAGAAACAAATAACTAAATTATTTAGTCTGGGTTTCTTCCGGAATATACAAAAGTATACGATTAAGTGATTTTGTTGGGGTTATTATAACGCACTTCACAGTTCGTCATCACATTACAGTCCGTCATCACATAACAATCCGTCATCACATCACAATCCGCCATCACATCACAATCCGCCATCATATCACAATCCGCCATCACATCACAATCCGCCATCACATCACAATCCGTCATCACATCACAATCCGCCATCACATCACAATCCGTCATCACATCACAATCCGCGATCACATCACAATCCGTCATCACATCACAGTCCGCCATCACATCACAATCCGCCATCACATCATAGTCCATCATCACATCACAATCCGCCATCACATCACAATCCGCCATCACATCACAGTCCGTCATCACATCACAATCCGCCATCACATCACAGTCCATCATCACATCACAATCCGCCATCACATCGCAATCCGCCATCACATCACAGTCCGCCATTACATCACAATCCGCCATCACATCACAATCCGTAATCACATCATAGTCCATCATCACATCATAATCCGCCATCACATCACAATCCGCCATCACATCACAGTCCGTCATCACATCACAATCCGCAATCACATCACAATCCGCCATCACATCACAGTCCATCATCACATCACAATCCGCCATAACATCACAGTCCATCATCACATCACAGTCCGCCATCACATCACAATCCGCAATCACATCACAATCCGCCATCACATCACAATCCGCAATCACATCACAATCCGCAATCACATCACAATCCGCCATCACATCACAGTCCATCATCACATCACAATCCGCCATCACATCACAGTCCATCATCACATCACAGTCCGCCATCACATCACAATCCGCAATCACATCACAATCCGCCATCACATCACAATCCGCCATCACATCACAGTCCGTCATCACATCACAATCCGCAATCACATCACAATCCGCCATCACATCGCAGTCCAGCATCACATCACAATCCGCCATCACATCACAGTCCATCATCACATCACAGTCCGCCATCACATCACAATCCGCAATCACATCACAATCCGCAATCACATCACAATCCGCCATCACTTCACAGTCCGTCATCCCATTACATTTCATAAAAACATCACAGTCCGTCAAAACATAACAACCCGTCACAACAACACAGTCCGTCATAACATAACAACCCGTCACAACAACACAGTCCGTCATAACATAACAACCCGTCATAACATAACAACCCGTCACAACAACACAGTCCATCATCACATCACAATCCGCCATCACATCACAGTCCATCATCACATCACAATCCGCCATCACATCACAGTCCATCATCACATCACAGTCCGCCATCACATCACAATCCGCAATCACATCACAATCCGCCATCACATCACAATCCGCAATCACATCACAATCCGCCATCACATCACAGTCCATCATCACATCACAATCCGAAATCACATCACAATCCGCCATCACATCACAATCCGCCATCACATCACAGTCCGTCATCACATCACAATCCGCAATCACATCACAATCCGCCATCACATCACAGTCCATCATCACATCACAATCCGCCATCACATCACAGTCCATCATCACATCACAGTCCGCCATCACATCACAATCCGCAATCACATCACAATCCGCCATCACATCACAATCCGCCATCACATCACAGTCCGTCATCACATCACAATCCGCAATCACATCACAATCCGCCATCACATCACAGTCCATCATCACATCACAATCCACCATCACATCACAGTCCATCATCACATCACTGTCCGCCATCACATCACAATCCGCAATCACATCACAATCCGCCATCACATCACAATCCGCCATCACATCACAGTCCGTCATCACATCACAACCCGCAATCACATCACAATCCGCCATCACATCACAGTCCATCATCACATCACAATCCGCCATCACATCACAGTCCATCATCACATCACAGTCCGCCATCACATCACAATCCGCAATCACATCACAATCCGCCATCATTTCACAATCCGCCATCACTTCACAGTCCGTCATCCCATTACATTCCATAAAAACAACACAGTCCGTCATAACATAACAACCCGTCACAACAACACAGTCCGTCATAACATAACAACCCGTCACAACAACACAGTCCGTCATCACATCACAGTCCATCATCACATCACAGTCCGCCATCACATCACAATCCGCAATCACATCACAATCCGCAATCACATCACAATCCGCCATCACATCACAGTCCGTGATCACATCAAAGTTCGTCATCATTTTCCTTTGAACACCTAATGTAATGATACGGTCTGATCAATCATTTATTAAACAAAGTATTCACATGCAACGACTGAATAAATCATTCATTAAACACACTCTATATTTACGCAAGTCTTATTAAATAAGTCATTAAACACACTTTATACGGGAAAAGATCGTTGAGGAAGGCTCTTTGCCGAAAAGTTCGCTGTTTTGTTACGTCCAGTCAGGCTAACTCATACTGTTTCCCTGACTATAACACAGGTAACTGTTTATCCCGACAACTAAGTTTAAATATGAAATGATTTACCAGTTCACCCCCCCCCCACTACAACTCCAACAATACACATATATTTTAGTGTACTTCATAAATTCCTATGTCATTCATTTGTTTCACAGTCTCACGAAACACTGCTGCATTTTAATTTTCCATCATTCATTTTTATTCCCCTTACTTGCTGCTTGTCCCAGCACTGCAGACTTGAGACTGGACAATTGTAACACAACCCAGGACCGCTTGTACATCGTTGTGGAGGCCACCAGTCAATTAGGTTTAATTTTAACAAAGATTACAAATTTCTTGACATTTTTTCTATCCAGGAGTGACAAGCCGTCTAAAAATTCCATAGTCGTCATCGAGCCGTTCCAAGGAAAATTCCTGAGATTTTCAAACCTAACATCCGGTCAAGCAAAACTCGTTTTTTTTAGAACAGTTAAATTTTTTAGTTGGTTTAAATTATACAGTTGCCACTCGCGAATCAAATCTTTCTGAAGCTACATCGTTTGTAAACAAAACTCTGCAATTAGATAACAAAAGACACGATGGTCGTCAGCCGGTGGTGTTTGCTTGTTTTAATGTTTGCTCTGAGATTTGTGAGGGAAAAAGTGGAATTTTTAAAAAGTTGTCTACATACTTTTTTTTATCTCTAAATTTCTTCGTTTTTTGGTCTCCGTTGGTAAAGAAGCCCAAAGATTTTAACGGTGAAAATATAACATATATTCCTCTCACCAAGGAACTTGCTTTGAGTGAAGCCTACCTCAGCGAAGCTACCAATTGTATCAAATGTCCTCGTGGACGGATCGAGCCCAGAAAGATCAATAACCCTTCACTTTTCCTTCGTTACAAAATAGACGTCTCACCTTTAAAACTGAGCTGGAATGATGCGTCCAAGCGGTGCAGCAGGGCATACTCAGCCTTGCCGGTCATAGAAACTAAAGAAGAGCTACATTTCCTGGCAACGGTTATGGACAAGGCAAGACACGTTAAAATACCTGGACACCTTCAAACAGTCCTCGTGCACGTCGGCCTCACCAAAACAAACGCCGGACACGACAGGTTGCAGTGGACAAACAGAAGACCATTCAGTTTACGGAACAATATTGACGTGACGTCAAAAACGTTAACGATAAGTGTCTGGGGTTTTCTCTCTCCGGGCATGAAGGAAATTCAAAGAACAACAAAGCTGACGACGGCGACTGGGAGCTGGTGGATTGTGCAGAGAACCTGACGGAGATTGTCGTCTGCGAGAGGGATATCGACCGTACTAGGTTTACAACTTCCAAACGGCCGAGAATCGGACTCCAGGTCATGGAGAAGCGAATGAAGTCATTAAACAAAGAATTTTTTCTAATACATAAAGTGATTTATTCCATCGCCTTCCGTCTTCAAGCCAGAGACTCAACATATATCGCACAATTCAAACCATTGTTATTTGACTGCGAGGATGGTGTTAATTTTATTGCATACTCTAATCTGTGTGACTTCTATCATGACTGTAACAACTGTAGAGATGAAGCCTATTGTCAGATAGAGTTCAATTACTTGAAAAAGCGTTATTTCTTCTGTGAAAATCCAAATTCAAAAGAAGATTTCCGCATGGTGGCTAAAATTCTTCGACAAAGAAAGTGTGACTTTATTCAAGACTGCCCTGACCGTTATGAATTTGAAGGATATTTTAGGTGTAACTCTCAAGATTTGATTTTTATTCACCCTGTAGAAGTTTGTGATGGACTCGCCAAATGTCAAGATGGTGACGATGAGTTCAACTGTAATGTCAGGTGTCCAGGCGGTTTTTATTGTTTCGGGAATGCCGTTATGGTCCACAATCACTTGGATGTAATGGCGGTCAGATCCCTTGCAGCTTTCGATGTCAAAACTAAGTTTTTAAATATCAGTGGCCTTGACCTTTCTCAGTTGCAGGAACTCTATATTTTGCCTAATTTATTGGAGTTGCATGCGTCAAACTGTAATTTAAAAAGTTTACAATACATTTTCCGTGGATATTTTCCGTGGATATTTTCCGTTGATATTTTCTCTTGGCAATTTTCCGCTTAGATTTAAGCTACAATGAATTGATTCAAATCGATTTCACCGATCAACGCGATGGAGTTTTATCAAATTTGCATTTTCTCACCTTAGCAGGAAATGAACATCTATCTTTGCTTAATGAACTTTGGATGAACTCAGAAAAGGTAAGATTAGACAAACTAAAAAAAAATAGATATATCATCCACCAATATTTCTTCTTTTAATTTTGATTTCGAACGACTGCCCTCGATCGATTGGTTGATGTTCTTGAACATATATATCTAACACAAGAATTGAACGTTTTGAAAACCTCTGCGCTATCAGATCCTTAGATGTGCTAGATATTCGAAATACACCACTGATAGAAGGAAGCATAGTTTATGTTTTAAGTAAAATAAGAATCAAGACAGCGCTTTACGTGGACAATTATAAATATTGTTGTCCTCAAATCGTTGGTCCAGGGTTACCAAAGCACGTGTGCCATGCCCCGTTTGACGGCATTTCGTCGTGCGAGGACCTCATTGGTGATGTCCTGAAACGTGCACTTGTTTGGCTTGTGGCCGTCATTTCAATCATAGGGAACGTTTTAGTTTTGGCTTTCAGGATGATTTACGACCGTGCATCATTTAAGAAGGGTTACGGTATTTTTGTTACCAATCTCGGAATATCTGACTTTATCATGGGAGTGTACATGACAATTATATTTTCAGTGGATATTTGCTACAAAGATGTTTACGTCATTCATGAAACAGTTTGGCGTGACTGCACTCTTTGCAGGTTTGCAGGGTTTTTATCTGCTCTTTCAAGTGAAACGTCGACATTGTTCGTTTGTCTGATAACACTGGACAGGTTTTTGGTGATAAGATTTCCGTTTGGAGAGTACAGGCTTACAAAGTCTATCATTGTTATTTCTGTGGTTACCTCCTGGGTTATTGGATTTATACTCGCCCTCATTCCTGTTGTGTATCCACATTGGATGATCTACTCTTCTAATGGAATGTGCCTTGGTCTACCGCTGACCACAAACCGACCCCTGGGTCTGCCGTATGCCATCGGCGTTTTTATTGTTGTCAATTTTATTCTATTCTTATTGATATCATTCGGACAGGTGTTAATATTTGTGTCAATGTCTAGGCAGAGAATAGCCATGGACACGGTCCATGCCGCAAGGAGGGAACAAGACATCAACGTTGCTAAGCAACTGTTCATTGTAGCTCTTTCTAACTTCCTGTGCTGGTTTCCTATCTGCGTCACGGGTTTGATGTCTGTGTACGGACACGTAGTCAGTCCTGACGTCTGCGGCTGGTTTCTTATATTTGTCCTGCCGTTAAACGCTGCCATTAACCCATTAATCTACACCATACCAGCCATGTACGCAAAGTGGATGGAATTCAAGAGGGGGCGCAAATAAATTTCCGTTATATATTCACTTGCATGATGTCCGAAATTTTATTAATTTTTTTAAAAAAATATTCAAATTACCGTAGATACATACACATCTAGAAAACATGATAGGTACAATAAATGTTACACGTAAGTATGGTACATAAAATAAATGTCACAAGTTAACATGGTACATACACAATAAATGTCACAAGTTAACATGGTACATAAAATAAATGTCACAAGTTAACATGGTACATACAATAAATGTCACAAGTTAACATGGTACATAAAATAAATGTCACAAGTTAACATGGTACATACAATAAATGTCACAAGTTAACATGGTACATACAATAAATGTCACAAGTTAACATGGTACATACAATAAATGTCACAAGTTAACATGGTACATAAAATAAATTTCACAAGTTAACATGGTACATACAATAAATGTCACAAGTGAACATGGTACATACACAATAAATGTCACAAGTTAACATGGTACATAAAATAAATGTCACAAGTTAACATGATACATACAATAAATGTCACAAGTTAACATAATACATAAAATAAATGTCACAGTGCTATTATTAAAAAGTATATGATATGCTTGATACTAGGTAGTTCATGATAATGCAGTCTAAATGATGTTGGTGACATCTTAATACTAATGCTTTTGTTTAATTTGAAATTATATTTACTTTTATTTAAATCTCATGAGTTCTTTATATCTGGTGGTGAAATAAAAAACGCAGAAATAGTTGGTGAAATGTATTTGGACAGGATGTTTATCTGCGAAACGAAACACATATTCAATGTATCTATGAGATTTCGTTTCATTTATATGAGTTAATATTTTATCTTTTCTTTTTTGTTGTTTATTACTGATTCCTTTAATCGTATTATTTGCCGAAATCTTAGGTATCAATACTTGTTTGGAAAGTTAGATTTAAGATATGAAGAAGTCGAAAAAAAATGCGTATCATTTTTATCTGTTTATCCTTTCTATTTGTTTATGCAACATTCTTTATTAATAGTTCCATTAAATATATAATATGAAAACTCTTATGGGAAGAAAAAAAGTGTGGGGGTTTAAATTATCTAATATTTTACAGACGCTGCTACTATACAGTGGATTCAATAGATTATTGCCTCCTACTGGTATCATTGTTTCGTGCCTAGCATTGCATTGGTGATAGAGTTTTGTAATGTGTTACTGTAAAATACTTCAAGATTCAAATGGAAATATCTATATTTTAAATTATCGTTGAAAGAAACTATCAGACTTTTGGGCGTTGGTAAAGTTTTACTTGTGTGGAAACAAAACAAATAGAAATGTGGAGGATGGATAAAGGTAACGTAATTTTTCTATAAAGGGTTTGGACAAATAATTTAACAGCTTTAAAATATTAAGTATGTAACTAAACGTTTTACCCTTGTTTCTTTCATATGTAAACTTTTATATGTTAACTTTATAGTGTTTCAAAATATTATTAATTAACAGTAATTATGTATTAATAGTGAATTTTTTTTTAATCGAAGCATTTGCTGCAAAATATAATATATGATAAGCAGGCTTATATTATTTTATTATGTGCCTTATAATCGTGGTGTATACTATTTTCTTTGTTCCCCTTGAGAGTCTTTTGCTTTTTAGAAGTTTTTGTAAGCTGAAATAGGAGCGGTTGCCTGCTGTAAACCTTTCTTTCACCTCCGAAATTATCCAACTGCCTTCATTTATAGTTGCCCCTAGATACTTGAATGCAGCAACTCTCAAATTTGTGATTGTTTATGGTGATGTTATTATCAGCATGGGTGTTTCGTGACATAATCATATATTTTGTTTTCAGTTCGTTTATAACAAGACCAGCGGCATTTTCAAGTTCCTTGAAAGCTATAACTATGTCCTTACGGTTTCTACCCAGCAGCGCTATATCGTCTGCGTATGCCAGGTACTGTAGTAGTTGGCTATACAAGGTTCCTGATGGTCTTTGTTCTGTTATGCCTCTCTGGAGGTAGTTAGTTATGGTTCCACTGGAACTGACATGTATGTTTCTAATGACTTTCTCTAGTGTGATGTTAAATAGCATACATGAAAGTGAGTCTCCTTGTCTGAGGCCGCGGCCAACTGTGAACTCCCTTGAGTTATCTCCCTGTACCTTGTCTCTACTTTTGGAGCTGGCCTTTGTAATATATATGAGCATTGTTAATTTGTGTGGGACCCCAAGTTCCTGTAGTGCGTTGTATAGGTAATTCCTATTATGCTATCATGTGCAGTTTTGTAGTCGACATATAGTTATGCATGTCGATGTTATATTCATAGCATTTCTCCAGGAGACATCTTATAGTAAAAATATGATCTGTTGTTGATCTGTTCTGTCGGAAGCCACATTGATAGTCCCCTAGTATTAATTCACTATACCTTTCACGTTTTCTTGCTATGAGTTTTGTGAGGATTTTGTACATTACATTAAGAAGTGATATTCCTCTATACGTTGAGCAGGTTAACTTAGATCCCTTTTAATGAATAGGGATTATGAGCGCAGTGTTGGCATTTCTTCCTCCTGTCAGATTCTGGATATAAGTTCGTGTATTTGTTTGTGATGTTCATCAATGCTCCATTTTATCAATTCTGCAGAGATAAGGTCTATTCCTGGAGCTTTGTTGTTTTTCATGGTGGATATTACTTTTTTAAATTTCATTTAATGCTGGTTGGTTTACCAGAGGGTCCGGTCCTCCTTGTGGTGGAGTGTAATCCTCATTGGTAATTCCATCTGGTCCATTTAGTAATTCTTCAAGGTGCTGTGCCCATGTCTCTAGTATTCTACAGCTCTCTGTGATCAATTCTCCCTTCGTATTTTCACACATGTGGGATCTTGCTTGGAAGCCATTCTTCTTGTCTCCCTTTGTAGCATCGTTAGTCGAGCTTTGTTCCTTTGTTCTATGAGTTCTTTGCATTCTGCGTCATACCATCCTGTTCTTTTCACAATCGGTTTAAATCCAATTGTTTCTTCAGTTACACATTTAACTATCTGCTTCATCTTTTCCCACAGCTGGTTTATAGTAACGTTGCTGGTTGCTTCTCTTTTGTATAATTCTAGTTGAGTTTCGATCTTCTGTTGATATTCCTCGGTAACTTTTGGGTCACTACACAATTTCTGACTATCGTACTGTTTTTCTCTTTTATTTCGTTTGTTATATATGTTACTAATTCTTTGTTTAAATTTGATCATAACCAAAATATGGTCTGAGTCTATGTCCGCCCCTCTACAGCTTTTGACATCTAATATGTCAGGGCCATGTCTCCGGTCAATAAGTACATGATCTATTTGATTACGAGTAAATCCATCTGCAGATATCCATGTTCCTTTGTGTATTTGCTTATGTTGGAATATTGTGCTACTGATTGTCATTCCTTTACTGATGGCAAAGTCTATAAGTCACATTCCGTTGTCATTGCTCTCATCATGTAGACTTTCATTTCCGACTGTTGGTCTATAGACTATTTCTTTCCCAATTTTTGCATTGAAATCACCAAAGACTATTTCGTATCGTGGCGTGGTGCCTCATCAAATAATCTTTCCAGTGTTTCATATAAAGTTTCCTTTATGTTTTCATCTGTATCTTCCGTTGGAGCATGTGCACAGATTAACGTGAAATTAAACATTTTTCCTCTGATCCTTATGCAGCATAGTCTTTCGTTCACTGGTTTAAATCCAATGATTGCATTCACTGCCTCTCTTTTTACTGCAAACCCTGTTCCTAAAGTGTTCAAGTTGTTTTTACTATAGAATATCGTATACTCCTTAGTATTTAGGATACCCGAGTCTCTCCATCTTATCTCCTGTAGTGCTGCAATCACAATTCTATATCTTAACAATTCATCACTGAGGCAGTCCAGGGCACCTGCTCTGTATAAGCTGATTACATTCCATGTGGCTATTCGTATCTCATGTTTGTGGACAGGCATGGGTCGTAATCCAGTGTAGTCAGTCCGAATTTCATTTTGTGGTTTTGTTTTCGTAACAGTATTTTTTAACGTGACAGGGTTGTTAGCCCTGCGCACAACCATCTGAAGGGTTGCCCCTCACAGCTCAGTGGGTAGCTGCCTTTGTTCGGGTTGGGTCCCTAGCCTTTGTGGATCCCTCCACTTCCTACAAGGCAATAGGGCTGATTTTGGTCCATCCTGGGTATTTTATTTCCCCGGTACCCTCCATATCTGGTGGACTTTCCCCTATCCGCCGGCTAGGGAGGCGCTCGATAGAAGATCAGCATCTCCCAAGAGTAACTATCATTCTAGATTACACTAAAAGTCATTTCAATTCAATAGTTCTGAAACAAAACAATTGCTATCTACAAATTGCTGCTAAAATTACGGGAGTCGTACGAACTGTTGTTTTCCAAAAAAATTCCTTCTCCAACATTGTTTTAAATATTATTAGCTATTGTTTGCCGTTTGTTTCAACCCGATAGATGTTATGGTTGGCGAGAAATTGACAAAATACTGATATATATTTAAAAAAAATATTTTCAAGGAAATCAAGTAAACCTTTTCGGTATTTTTTTGACCCGTGCACATCCTTGGGACCTCCTTAACATATTTGCAAAGGACCCGAATCTTCTATCTGGTATGGTTCAGGAGGAGTTGCTGTTCAAAGCTCGAACAGACAGGACAGACATTTCAAATATATAAACGCCATTTTCCCAAGGGCGAAATTACGTTAAAAATTGAGCCCCTATGTAATTATATATATATATTTTTTAGGGCTGTTATCAATTAATTTAAATTTAATTCTTAACTTTTGAAAAATTATCGATTAATTAATCGATAATTTCGATTAAAACCAAAAAGAGAAATTTATGACGTCATTAAACTGAACATTTCTCAAGGACATTGAAAATTAAGAATATTTTGCACTAAATTTCATGACAATGTGTTGATACTTGATTTGTGCTGAAGGTGGTACGTCAGCGATGTATTTGATCCTTTAAAAGAGAATTGTTTATGGCAGTGGACACAGTAAACGTTTTCACCATTTTCGACTTTGCCATCCGCAGTTAGCTTAAAAACAACATATTTGCTCAACTTTCTAGTTATATGTTTAAATTTAACTGCGCTGATGCTGTCAGTAGGGCCGTCTTAACGCATAGGCCCGTTTGGCATTTGCGCGGGGGCCCACGAGCATATGGGCCCCATGGGAATATGTTTATTTATATATATATTATGTATATTCATTTTTTATTCCTGCGGGGGAAGGGCCCAACACTATTTCTTTGCCCGGGGGCCCAAAATGGTGTAAATACGGCTCTGGCTGTCAGCCATTTTATAGTTGACGTCTGCCGGTCAACATATATTAATAAAATAAATTTTAATATGACGCGGGAGATGTTTGTACGTAAAAAATATATATAAATTATTATTAATTATTAATAATTTATTATTTATTACTAAAATTTAAAAAAATATATTACACATATTTTCTTAATTTTAATCGAATTTTTATGGATTAAAATTATTTTAATCGATATTTAATCGATAAATTTTTTAACGATTAATCGAGAAATTAATCGATAATTTCCGCATCCCTAATTTTTTCCGAACGTCCAAAAACTATAACGCAGTAAATGACACAACTAATTTTTAAGTAGGGCTGCGGAAAATAACGATTAATTTCTCGATTAATCGTTAAACAATTGTAACGATTAAATTATTTTTAACAATTAATCGACCTATCACTTACAAATTACAGGCAGTCAAAAATTAAACAATATATATATATATATATATATATATATATATATATATATATATATATATATAATAGCGGCTGATTAACAATAAATTTCCTGACGACTACACGAACATTTTGGTTTTAAACTATTGACTGACGGGAATGTTCAAAATGTTGATAAAGTTTGCCTACCATGGTTCTAACACTTCGCATATTTATCAAACCAAATGAAAAGCGTATTAAGCTAATGGCAGTAATGGAGTCTGACTCAGAGACAGAAAATAACGACAGCCCTTCTGATGAATTACTGCATTACAAAATGAAAATGAGAGTTCCTGAATCCATTAACCCTCTATAATGGTGTAAACTTAATGAACACCGATATTCGATAATGTCATTCCTTGCCAAGACCGTTTTGTGTATAACAGTTACCTCAATAAATAAATGACCCCCTTTCCGGTCCATGGCGGACTATGGGGCAAGTGATGTAGCGTTCACAAGTTTTTAGCCACCACTAACGAGCAGGGGAATGTGTGGCCAGCACAATGCCCCAGGGGCCTTGCAGGTAACTGGGCTCGAACCCGGGACTCGGGATATGCCTCGGATCGATAGTCCAGTGCGCTACCACTTAGACCAGTTACCTCAGTTTCCTATGAGAATGATCGTTCAGCTCGGCTGGTTATATTATCAATGAGACCCGATCATCACTTGAACCAAATAATGTCAACACACTTTTCTTGTTCGTGGTATGTTAAAAGATGACATATAAAAGAGACATTTCCAGCTTTTTTAAAAGATTTTCAATAAGAACGTTTTATAAGTGTTTCTTATGACATCATACATTTTAATTTTTGGCTTTAATCGAAATTAACGATTACTTAATCGTTAATTTTTCAAAAAGTTAACGATTAAATGTTAATTAATCGTTAACAGCCCTATTTTAAACAATTTTTTTCTTTAATAAAAAAACAAAAACAAACATATAATATTAGTTTAACTCAGACGAAGGTTTTAAGGCACTCTTAGTTCAGGGAATTCTCTGCTTAATAATGTTATATGTATGAATTGAATATTCAATAACAGGATAATTTTATACAATAAAATAATCTAATAAAGGATTTATGGACTCAATTTTTGGGACTAGTTTATTAAACTCGTTTTTTTTTAAATTTAAAATTCCTCCGCAGTTCCATAAAATGAAATTTGCGCCCCTCGATTTTTTTACTATGTGTCGGTGCACGGAGTAACGGAGTGTTAGTCCGGCCCTGACATAAAACAATTAACTTTAATTTGTAAATACAACGCAAAGATAATCTTATACGACTCTCAAATAGAAATAGGAAAGGGATAAAAACGCTTTTCTTATTCAGTAACTTATCCTATCTATTACAAGCACTCCTACTATACTATACTTCTATACACTATACGTCTATAAAGTACGTCACGCTCCAGAGGGGGGTGTATAAAGTGTGACAGTTTGTGACAGGGGGAGGGGAGGTCCGGCCATGAGTGACGTCACGGTGTTTTACATTAAATTTTAATTATTTTCTTAATAAAATAATAATTTTTGTTCGAAAGTGTGACGTACTTTAGTGGGGGGGGGGTCCAAGATTTGTTACAATTTGTGACAGGTGGAGGGGGGAGGTAAAATGGTAAAAAATAGCGTGACGTATTTTATGGATGGCCCCTATACACAATATTATTGCGTCATACGCTCATCCATGACGAGGCTACTACGTGATTGTATACAACTAGTTCATGAAATCCAATAAAGTAGTAGCAACGTGAACACAACGCCCTCAAATTCAGGGTCAATACAATTCGAGTGACTGTGTGTGATCATAACCCAGAGAGAGTTAAGAAATATTTAGAGCATAATTAGAGGCTGAAACATCAAATCGGAAATTTCCAGTCTATTTAAATTAAAATTAAATCCACGTAAGAAAGCGTCCTTAGTAACAAGGTGAGATTTTCAAACGACCTTTCTAGTCCCTACCAGATGAATTATTTCAACACAAATTCAGCACATCATAACTGATACACGGAGTTAAATATTATAGGAAGACTTTGTCGTACCGATTCGTTGTTTTAAAGCAGATGTTTAGTTTGAAATTCAACAGGCAATCGAGAGTGAATTAATTATATAGACTATGATTATGTTCAATGAATGTTCGTGGGCTGTTACTGTTGTTTTTCTGCTATATCGTTTCTACTAAATGACCACGATCATTGCCTTGATCATTCTAGAACTTGCTGTTGAATGTTCATCCAATGTTTCTCTGAAGACGGACTATTTATAGTTATAGCTGGAGTGAGTGTATAATTTTACTGGATATTTTTTTTGGCAGTTACGTGTTAATCAGCTTTAAAGTTACCGTGTATTTCATAACCGACATACGTTTGAAATGAACTGAATGCGTAATGTTTGATGTAATACTTTCAAGATCTTGAACGACGTACTTTGGATTTTCTGATTTTGTGAACTGATAGAATAAAAATCTTCAAATGATTAGTAAACTCCCGTGTCTGCCGTTATGTTATTATAACTGTATTTTTCAGGTAAACCCATTCTTCTACTGGAAAAATCCAATGAGATATGGAAGAAATATTGTGTTAATATCAAGGGAGGATAAGACATTGATTTATTAAATATCAAAAAGGTAATTAATAATAATAATAATAGATTGATAATTTTTATAGCGCTGTATCCTTGCAAGGAGCCGGGCTCACGGTACTTTACATGGAGATAATAACATACATAATATGATAATTAAATAAACATTCTAATAATAATAACCACATAAATGACAGTACATTTCACATAAGCTACGTTAATCATTAAAAAGAAATGTTGTTTCTTTAATTTTGCTAATATATTTTGAAAAGATGCGTCTTAAGTGCAGTCTTGAAGGACTTGTTAGATGAAATACTCCGGATGTGTAATGGTAGAGAATTCCATTGTTTGGCTGCACAAAAAGAGAATGACCTTTCGCCAAAAGTTTTAGTTCGTGTCTTAGGAACACAGAGACTGTGTCCGCAGAAGAGCTTAGCTAATGACTTGTTGAGTAGACCGACAGAAGCTCAGTAAGATAGGAAGGGCATGAGTCAGAAAAGAAGTTGTGACAGAGAACGGCCAGTTTGTAATCAATTCGGGCTTGTATAGGTAGCCAATGAAGTGAGTAAAGTAGCGGAGTAACATGGTCATGTTTTTTTGCCTTCAGAACTAATCTGGCAGCTGAATTTTGAACTTTCTGTAGTTTTTCAATGCATTGTTTTGGCGCACCTGACAGAGAGAATTGCAGTAATCCATACGAACGAGATAATACAAGAGCACAGACTAGAGTTTTTGTTGCAGTAATTGTTAAGTAATGACGGATTGAGCTGATCTGACGAATGGCAGTGTCGGCAGAGCGACAGATGTGATTGATGAAGTTGTTGATAGACATATTGTCAGAAATAATGTAGCCACGATTCCTAGTCGATGTTTTGAAAAGTATATCAGAACTAGCCACCTGAATAGACTCGGAAGAGACAAAGTACTGCGTGATTTATTGTTGCTAAATAGGAGTGCTTCTGTCTTGTCATTATTCAGTTTGAGGATGCTGAAAGTCATCGAAGACTTTACCTCACCAATGCACTCTTGCATCAATTTGACAGTGAAGGCAATATCAGATGGATCAGTGTGAGTGTAAAGCTGGAGATCATCTGCAAATGATTGGCTTTTAACTGAATGCTTTTCGAGCAGTAGAAGTAGTGGCCTTGTATACAATACGAAAAGTACCGGACCCAAAACGAAGCCCTGAGGCACACCATAAACCAAGTCAGCCCTGTGAGAGATACAGCTAACTACTGATACCACATGTGATCTGTTAGATAAGTATGATTGAAACCAAGCCAAAACTGAGCCAGAAATTCAAAAATAATTTTGCAGGGTTTTTTGCAATGTTTGATGGTCGACGGTGTCAAAAGCAGCACTAAGATCTAAGAGGACCAATATAGAGATTTTCCCACTGTTTAGAGCGAGTAGGAGGGCATTTGTTACCTTTAACAGGTTGGTATTTACTGATATTAACTTCAACAAAAATTCTAATTAAAACAAAGTTGTGAAAAATAGCACCAAGTCAAATTTTTATATTATCTTTAAAACACTTTTATGAGTTTATTTATTTTTAAAGGAATCAAATGAACTGAATTCATTGGATTTTTAAAAAATCGATTTACATCAAAAGTTTCATTGTATTATTAGATGTTTGCCCCAGATTCACTACATAATGAAGTTCATTGAACCGTGCAATATTTTATACCTACCATTTGAAGACTAAATAAACTATGTTGATTTTTAACTGTGGCATCAATGATTTTTATTGATCAATTTAAAAACAAATAAGTTGAACTTCAGACGCTTGATAATAAAAATATATTTTAGCGCGCATTTATTTATTTATATATTTTATTGATTGTTTTTTTTCTATTTGTTTAGCGAACTTTTAACAAACGTTTGGGGAATTTATTAGACAATTATAAGGCTTGTAGTTATTTATTTTTCGTATTACAAATATTAGGCTTGTAGTTATTTAGTTTTCGTATTAAAAATTTTGTTTGCAGATGACTCAAATATTGACACTTAGGGACTTAGGGAAATCAAAACTACTCATTGGTAATAACGAGAAAGAAAGAGAGAGAGAGAGAGAGAGAGAAAGAAAGAGAGAGAGAGAGAGAGAGAGAGAGAGAGAGAGAGAGGGGGGGGGGAAGAGACAGAGAATATAAAGCGAGAAGAGAGAGATTGGGGGGGGGGAAGAGACAGAATATAAAGCGAGAAGAGAGAGAGGGGGGAAGAGAGGGAAAGACAGGGGAGGAGAAAGCAAGAGAGAGAGGTGAGAGTAGAGAGGAGAATGACAGAGGAGAGAGTATGGAGAGAGAGAGATGAAAGAGAAAGGGGACCATGTAAATGATTAGCATAATGTGGGGTGATCTGATAGATTGACTATAAGAGAAAATAAAATGAAATTTAAAAAAAAGAGAGCCACCTTAAAGGTAGTCTATAACATACCGTATATACTCTATAGCCAGTTCGTTCATAGCCGCCCCCCCCCTCCTTTTCTTTTGAAAGAGAAAGTGTGTGACCTGCTTGTGAGCCGACCCCAAAAAATAACAGGACAGCGTAAACCAAATTGTACACGTTTTTAAAAAAAACGACAAGCTAAATCAGTCATTATGATTGTTTACTTTTTACTCCTTATCTTTGTCTTATGGTCTTTGTTAGGCAAGAGTTACCGGTATTATTATATTTTTTTACAGCGGTGATAGGGCGTACATGAAAATTCATTGTTGAAAACAAACTTTTTAAAACAATTTATTGAAACATTCACAAAAATAAATAAAATGAATAAATAAGTTCAGTTCAGATGTTTAATAATATTTTATAGCATCTGGTAGAGCAGTCGAATCTTGTAGAATGTAGAAAATGACCTTGGTGATCTACAATAAAAACACCGATATTCAATATCCATGCAGAATTTATCACCTTTGACCCGCTCATAAGCCAGCCCCCCCCCCAACCTTTTCCCCTAGATTTCTTTTAAAAAAAGGTCGGCTTTAGAATTAGAACGAGTAAATACGGTACTTAGTTATTTCATATACCGGTCTCGGATAACACTCATTCTTAAGATTGCAGTAAGAGACTAAGTAAAGTACGTGTACGCGTACCTTTTAACATGTGAGAGGTTAGTGTTATAATATATACAATTATAATTTATATTTATATTAATCTCTAAATAAACATTCTGAACAACTACCAATACTTATTTATTTTTGTAAAGATGACCGTAAAAAGGATGATGTCACAGATATCTGTCCGGAAGATGTCACTACTGAAAGATACCAAGGCCGTTGTAATAACACAGATGTAACACACCTTTTCTATGGTATTTATACGTTATTATAATTAGAATTGACCTGCATGCTTAAAAATTTGGAACCATATTTAAATTTTAGAAAGTTAGATACTTACTAAATAAATACAAGAACTGTCATACTTTCTAACAAATTTGAAATGGTTTGGGAAAATCTTATAATATGTCTTAAAAAAATATTTAAAAAAAATTACTTTCTAGTTTTATTTTGACAGGCACGCATGAAACCCAGGTCTCAGAAGGAGGTGAAGCAGATCTACACAAACATTTTCATTCGTGTAGGAAGAATCGTGATCACCAAGAGTTTGTACCTGTTGGTAGTTTTACCACCAGCCACTTGCCTGATGGTCACCATGACAATGACCTGGTTGAGTTGATCAAAGCCACAGCTGACCTCACCGTCAGGGTTGATGTTAAAACGATCAGCCTAGAAAGACCAGAGTTTTGGCCAGGCACGGAAGAGCCATACAGTTTTTATAAAATGAGAGGAAGTGACGTCCTGAGAGTAGGCACTGGGACGGTGCGCTCTGTTACGAAATCGATAGAAGAGGACAACAAGGGAAGCTGTCCATGTCGCAAGTGTCAACACTCGGGCACACCCAGCAAAGAGTGGGGGGAGGTAAAGATGTACACAGCCACGCACGTGGTGTTTGATGACCTCGAGGCGAGACACACCACGTGTAGACTGTTCTACGACAGACAAGACAGCCCACTGGTCACTCTCGATGGCTGGACGATGGTGAGTGCGGACATTGAGGATGACTGGTGTGAGCTGAAATGTGCCACCTGTGACCTAGATTTACTGGGCAAACTAGACATAATGGCTGTTCACTGGTTTGAATTATGGAAACAAAAAAACGTGAAACACAAGAGTTCGGTTAATGCGGCGAACTTATCATTTATGGTGTCCCATCCACACGGATGCGCTAAACAAGTCTCTGTAGGACACTGGACAGGGAGGTACTTTGTAAGAGAGGGAAGGAGCAAGTACACGTACACAACATGTACATGTCCAGGCAGTAGTGGGGCCTACGTGTACTCGTTGGTCTACAACAACGGTTGGTTACATTATGTCCGCCATGAACACTGTGGGGTCAGCACGGAGGGAAGCAATCATAGTGGCGCTGGTTGGGACATGGAGTAGTAGCGTTCACATTTGATGCAGTCATACGAACTTGTATCAACTGATTCATTTCAATTCAAATACGTATTTTGAAATTCAGTTAGTTGTTGAGGAATTTCGTTTGTTTATATATTGTTGTCAATGTCATTTGAACTGTCATTATTTGTATAACCTTATTTAACGTTACGGCCTAATATCCATGAATGTATCAGAAATGTTATTTGAACTGTCATTATTTGTATAACCTTATTTAACGTTACGGCCTAATATCCATGAATGTATCAGAAATGTCATTTGAACTGTCATTATTTGTATAACCTTATTTAACGTTACGGCCTAATATCCATGAATGTATCAGAAATGTCATTTGAACTGTCATTATTTGTATAACCTTATTTAACGTTACGGCCTAATATCCATGAATGTATCAGAAATGTTATTTGAACTGTCATTATTTGTATAACCTTATTTAACGTTACGGCCTAATATCCATGAATGTATCAGAAATGTTATTTGAACTGTCGTTATTTGTATAACCTTATTTAACGTTACGGCCTAATATCCATGAATGTATCAGAAATGTTATTTGAACTGTCGTTATTTGTATAACCTTATTTAACGTTACGGCCTAATATCCATGAATGTATCTGAAATGTTATTTGAACTGTCGTTATTTGTATAACCTTATTTAACGTTACGGCCTAATATCCATGAATGTATCAGAAATGTTATTTGAACTGTCGTTATTTGTATAACCTTATTTAACGTTACGGCCTAATATCCATGAATGTATCAGAAATGTTATTTGAACTGTCGTTATTTGTATAACCTTATTTAACGTTACGGCCTAATATCCATGAATGTATCAGAAATGTTATTTGAACTGTCGTTATTTGTATAACCTTATTTAACGTTACGGCCTAATATCCATGAATGTATCAGAAATGTTATTTGAACTGTCGTTATTTGTATAACCTTATTTAACGTTACGGCCTAATATCCACGAATGTATCAGAAATGTTATTTGAACTGTCGTTATTTGTATAACCTTATTTAACGTTACGGCCTAATATCCATGAATGTATCAGAAATGTTATTTGAACTGTCATTATTTGTATAACCTTATTTAACGTTACGGCCTAATATCCATGAATATATCAGAAATGTTATTTGAACTGTCATTATTTGTATAACCTTATTTAACGTTACGGCCTAATATCCATGAATGTATCAGAAATGTTATTTGAACTGTCATTATTTGTATAACCTTATTTAACGTTACGGCCTAATATCCATGAATGTATCAGAAATGTTATTTGAACTGTCGTTATTTGTATAACCTTATTTAACGTTACGGCCTAATATCCATGAATGTATCAGAAATGTTATTTGAACTGTCATTATTTGTATAACCTTATTTAACGTTACGGCCTAATATCCATGAATGTATCAGAAATGTTATTTGAACTGTCATTATTTGTATAACCTTATTTAACGTTACGGCCTAATATCCATGAATGTATCAGAAATGTTATTTGAACTGTCGTTATTTGTATAACCTTATTTAACGTTACGGCCTAATATCCATGAATGTATCAGAAATGTTATTTGAACTGTCGTTATTTGTATAACCTTATTTAACGTTACGGCCTAATATCCATGAATGTATCAGAAATGTTATTTGAACTGTCGTTATTTGTATAACCTTATTTAACGTTACGGCCTAATATCCATGAATGTATCAGAAATGTTATTTGAACTGTCGTTATTTGTATAACCTTATTTAACGTTACGGCCTAATATCCATGAATGTATCAGAAATGTTATTTGAACTGTCATTATTTGTATAACCTTATTTAACGTTACGGCCTAATATCCATGAATGTATCAGAAATGTTATTTCAAAATCTGATTCCTCTAGAGCAGTGCTTCTTAAAGTGGTGGTCCGCGGACCGGTGCCGGTCCATGGGCCATCCGTTGCCGGTCCGCAGAAGTTACTAAGACATGACATTTCGCTTCCACGTCAGTACAAGGAAAATAGTTCACCGGTCCCTGATGCAATGGAAAAAATCTTTCCGGTCCGCAATCCTGAAAAGTTTGAGAAGCACTGCTCTAGAGCATGTCATATTAAATTTTTGACTTAATCAAATAAAAAAAGTTAGTGCATATTTTTGTCTATGTAGAAAAAAGCACATAAGTTTCAGCGCCGGATTGAGTCTTGATAATACACTACGCTGCTTGATATATGGAGCCCTTTATAAGTCCAGCTATTCTATGTCAGTACCAAATATGACTATTGCTCACTCGGACAATTTTTTGGGGGGCCCCAGGGAAAGTTTGGGGGCCCAAGCTAGAGCTTGTGAAACTTATATGTAAATCCAGCACAACATAGTTTATTTGAATATCACCTTAATGCGGGTGGGATGTTCACATCGGCTTTTATCATTATATTTTAACAACGATTTACACCGAGTATTTTTGTTCTCCACTTACGTCTTATAAATAAATATTTTCGACATCACAAATGGAACTTTTCTCTCTACGGGTGTACGCATAAATGATTCGGTTGAGGTTTGATGTGTTCCGTCAGCTGATAATTTTATTTAAATGACAAATTATTTTTCTTATGTGGTGAAAACATTTATCAATTCAGCGTTGCAAACTGTAAGTATACTTCAAGACCAGGCTTGTTGGTAAAATGTCTAAAAATTGTAAAAATGAGTAGTTAAGACTAGACGCAATTGTTCCATAGACTTTCAGAGCACACAATACAACGAGGCTCTACCTTTCAACCAAAAATTTAATAGAACAACTGGATTTCTTTATTTGTGTGAAGGGTTAAAGGTATACAATTGTTAAGCCAACAGCAATAATGTTTTATCTTTGTTTTCAGTATTATAATTGAATATATACACGTTTTGAAACCATTACTTTTTTTTAAATACAACGATAATCATCATTCGGCTGGATAGCGAATTCGATAGTGCGTTCGCCTTACAAGCTGAGGGGCGTGGGATCGAGCCCACGTTAAAGATACAATAAAAATGTTGATTAATGACAACCGCTAAAAAGTCATCCGCTGACCTGGAGAAGGAGATGGGCACCGCCAGGTCTACCAAGCCCCGAGGAAGTTCTAATGGAAACATTTTTGCCATCTACGACAACGAGGTTATGGGACACACAACAAAAAAACATCATTCACTCCAACATTAAACACACACACCTAGCTATCATTATGAACAAACCGAAGTAACTGCAAGGTTCATTCTCTAGGGGAGAACGGGAATGGGTTCAACCATTCAATTCAAAGGAGGAGAGACGCATTAATTTGGTAATGATCACGTGAGAGTAGAGAACATCCCTCGGCCTGAAAAATTGGGAATACCCAAAGTGAACTCAGTTACTCAGTGTAGGCCAGTGTAGTGTTTGTGCACCAACGTCGGAATCAAATCTTAGATGGCAGGCACCGAGTCGTGTACAATTTCATAGACTTTAAATATAACTTTTATTTTAAAAAAATGTTTAAAGTGCTTTTGCTAAATTTCCGCCTGCATCGCGATATGTTTTTCCCGTAAGTACCTGCACTGTGATGAAAAAGTTTATTGTGTGGAGGACGGAAGAGGGGGGGGGTCAAAGGTAAAGTTGATTGTGTGGAGGACGGAAGAGTTGGGGGGTCAAAGGTAAAGTTGATTGTGTGGAGAACGGAAGAGGTGGGGGGTCAAAGGTAAAGTTGATTGTGTGGAGGACGAAAGAGGTGGGGGGTCAAAGGTAAAGTTGATTGTGTGGAGGACGGAAGAGGTGGGGGGGGGTCAAATGTAAAGTTGATTGTGTGGAGGACGGAAGAGTTGGGGGGTCAAAGGTAAAGTTGATTGTGTGTAGAACGGAAGAGTTGGGGGGTCAAAGGTAAAGTTGATTGTGTGGAGGACTGAAGAGGTGGGGTCAAAGGTAAAGTTGATTGTGTGGAGGACGGAAGAGGTGGGGGGTCAAAGGTAAAGTTGATTGTGTGGAGGACTGAAGAGGTTGGGTCAAAGGTAAAGTTGATTGTGTGGAGGACGGAAGAGGTGGGGGGTCAAAGGTAAAGTTGATTGTGTGGAGGACTGAAGAGGTGGGGTCAAAGGTAAAGTTGATTGTGTGGAGGACGGAAGAGGTGGGGGGTCAAAGGTAAAGTTGATTGTGTGGAGGACTGAAGAGGTGGGGTCAAAGGTAAAGTTGATTGTGTGGAGGACTGAAGAGGTGGGGGGTCAAAGGTAAAGTTGATTGTGTTGCGGACGGAATTTTATGATAGTTTAACGTTATTTTTAGCGTTTTCATTTTAAAAACGTGGGGTGTGCGCTTATGAGGTTTAACATATGCGGTTCACTCATTCTCTTACTTATAGATCTCTCTTTTGCCTTCTAAATTAGAAATCTTTAATTTTTATACCAAACACCCACCCCACGTTTTTAGTCATATTAAATCGAAGTACTTGAACTTACAAGTTTTAAATTATTTTCTTCTTTTTAGTCCGCTTCTAAAAACGTGGTTTTTAAAAATCTTTTTTTAAATTCTATTTATTTTATTCTTTTTAGTCCACTTATAACAACCTGGTTTTTAAAAATATTTTTTTACCTCTATTTATTTTACCAAACACCTCACAAGCGCCCACCCAACGTTTTAAAAACATTGTGATGTGGTCACGGGGCGAACTCACGGATGTCACCAAAAGCCGACGGTACAGATGTTTTTATATAGACTATAGATAAACTTAAAAGTTCAATAATTTAATAACGGTACATTTGATCGATCTGAAATTTTGATACAATGCATTGTCATCCAAGATCTATCTGTGGTAAAATTTTCAGATCTCTAGGACCATCAGAAGTGGTTCAATTTTACGTTGGCAGATTTGAAAAAAATCTTGGACAAACAATGCCCAACGAAAGCGAGTTAATAAAAACGTGGTAAAAAAAAACAGCTGTGGTCTAGCGGTAGCGCACTCGACTGTCTTACTGAGAGTCATTGGTTCGAGCTTCGGTGAGGGCAGTTCTTGTTCCAGAGGCTAAAGGGCGTCCGTGAGTCTGAATGGGTAACTGACATCAGCTTACAGCAGTTTTACATGGTGATGTATTACATTACTTGGGGAGGTGAAGGCCACCTGGCGTTGTGTTAGCCACACAATACACTCGTACGCCGTGGCTATAGAAACTTGTGAACACTCCTTTACTGGCCCCTTAGGCCAGCATGACTTTACCACAAGAAACAACAGTCATGATTACAATTTAACATTACAATTTATTGTGTCAAAACTGCAATTTTTTATTATTACAATTACAATGTGGCACTTCCTACTTACAATTTATTATTTCAATAGCACTATCTTTTAAGTCAATATAACATAGTGGTACGTCAATGTTACAATAAATTACGTCAATATCACAAATCATTACGTCAAAATTGCAATGTATTTCGTCAATATTTCAATATTACTTTCATATTACATTGTCTAACATTAATATTACAAAGCAATACGTCAATATTACAATTACATAATAACAATATTTCAATTCATTACATCAATATTACAATTTATTAAGTCAATTTTACAATCTCAGTCCCAAGTAAAACTAAAGTAAAAACGTTATTGGTCAGGTAACGATTCAAGTGTGTCTATTAGCACGGGGGTTGTCAATTTTGCCTGTGTCTGTAGAATTAGTTGATTAATTGGTTTTATACAGGAAATAATGTATTGAAATAGTTGTGTTAAAGGGAGTTCTTTCGCATTGTTGATTAAAAATAACATTGTTCGTTGGTAAAAATTATGGGGCTATAAACTGTGTTTTTAAGAATTGGGGGGTGTTAAAACTGTTGATGTTCAAATGTTATTGTCGTTAAAAAAGTGTAGTTTTAAAAATGTGTTTTTAATAATTTTGTTTTATAAATGTTTTGTTCACAAGAGTGGTGTCAAAGTGAAAGTGTGTTGTTAAGAAGTGTGTTGTTAAGAAGTGTGTTGTTAAGAAGTGTGTTGTTAAGAAGTGTGCTGTTAAAAATTTGGTGTTCCAAACGTCGTGTTAAAAAGTGTTGCTTAAAAGTGTGGTGTAAAAAAATGTGTCCGTCTAAAAAAAATTATTTTTAAAAAAATGAGATCGTTAGATTGATGAGAAGTTATCATGTTTTTGAAAGCTGAGTAAGAAATGAGAAAGTTGAAAAGGGTCAAGGTCAGGTCAATGATAAAATCTCATGATCAACTTTTTTTTTAAAACAAGGATGGAGTATTTTTTAACGAAACATTTTCAAAAGTCTAACTCATTCTCTATCTCCCCCTCTCAATATCCGTTTGTAATTTTCTCTCTATTTATATTCCCCTGCGTCCTTCTGTCTGTCTCTCTCTCTGTCTGTCTCTCTCTCTCTCTCTCTCTCTCTCTCTCTCTCTCTCTCTCTCTCTCTCTCTCTCTCTCTCTCTCTCTCTCTCTCTCTCTCTCTCTCTCTCTCTCTGTCTCTCTCGATCTCCACGCGCGTGTGTATGTGTGTTTCCTTGTTTCTCTGTCTTACTCTTTGTCCATGTCTCTCTATCATTTTCTCTTTATCTCCACATGTCTTTTTCTATATATCAGTGTTTAAATGTCATTCATTCGCTCTTCATGCCTCTCAGTGAGTCTATCTCTTTCACAATTTCTGTTAGCCTTTCTCTCATTCCATCTCTCTCTCCCTATCTCCCCGTGTCTCTTTCTCTCTCCGCGTCTCTCTCGCTCTCTCTCTCTCTCTTATCTTTCTATTTCTCTGTGTGTGTGGGTCTCTCTCTCTCTCTCTCTCTCTGTCTCTCCGTTGCTCGCTCTCTATCTCCGCGTGTATCACTCTTCGCGCCTCTCTCTGTCTCTCCGTTGCTCGCTCTCTATCTCCGTGTGCCTCTCCTTTCGTGTCTCTCTCTGTCTCTCCGTTGCTCGCTCTCTATCTCCGTGGGCCTCTCTTTTCGTGTCTCTCCCTCCCTCTACACATTTAATCGCATGTAGTTCCTCACTTGATCAAGAATTTGTTGTTTTTTGTGTGTGGCAATGATTATTATTAGTTGTTTTTCTCCTGGAACTCGTTCAGCATGATTCCATCAATTTAATTTATTTGATATTTATCATTAAGCCCCCGCCCCCACACCCCGCAAACACACAACTTTTAGAAAAAGACATCTTTGAAAATATAATTTTTGTAACTTTTAAAGGAATAAAAAAAACTGTTGGATTTCAGATATCCACAAAGTCTAAAATACCCTCTCAGCCAAAAGGAGAAACTCGATGATACATATAGACCAACTGTAAATGGTGCCATTTCGTGCTCATGAAACACACACTTGAACGCACTGTTTTTCACAGCGCCTCGCGTGCGCAAACATCCACCTGGGAGACGGATGCACCAAAAAGGCACCGCTGCTGCGGCGTCTCAGAAATAAATAATTGATACATTTTGAGACAGTCTCAGACTCGCGGAAGCTCAGACAGTGATGTGTGTGTATGTGGAGATGGGGGAATGTCAATCAGATCCGTTCCTTATCCAGGTCAAAGCGATCGTGTTTTGGCAACACGGAACACGTCACTTCATTTCCGGTCTACTCAGCGGCGGCCCCCAAGAGAGAAAGATGGCCGAACGAGCATGGCAACGATAGCCACACTACTGAGATGGCAATACGGGGACTATCTCACATACGTATGTGGATGACTAACTTAGTCGTGGAGTGGGAAGCGGGGCTAACTTTATAAAACGGTTTTCAAACAACTGAACCATTAGACAAGTGAACCTACGACAAGTGAATGCTAAAGTAATAGAGGATAAAATGAATGAGTAAACATTTGAAACGTTACGTACGATTCTTATTCATATACTTTAGAAAAATAACTTATATTAGGGCTGTTAACGATTAATTTAAAATTAATCGTTAACTTTTGAAAAATTAACGATTAATTAATCGCTAATTTCGATTAAAGCAAAAAATTGAAATTTATGGTGTCATAATTAACATTTATTAAACGTACTAGTCGAAAAACGAAATAACACTGGAATGTCTTCTTTATATGACATCTTTTAACCAATAACGGAAACAGACAAGTGTATTGACATTATTTTGTTCAAGTGATGAGCGCGTCTTATTGACAATATAACCAGCCGAGCTAAACAATAGTTCGCGTAGCCTTAGATTGTCTCAGCTGAAGTTTCTGATGCTGTAGTGGATGTTTGGTTTGAAGGTGATATGTAAGCGAAGTATTAGAACCATGGTAGCAATGTTCCCTTTAAACAGCGCAGATATTTGACCGACGCCACGCAGGAGTTTAGAATCACCGCGCAGCAAATTTTGTAAAATATTGCACAAAAATGGACGTTGTGCAACTTTGCACACGAGTTGTTCTTTTTTTTAACTTTGCACACGGACCAACGAAGCTTAGACTTAGAGGGAACATTGCATGGTAGGCAAACGATTTCTCTCAATGGAAACAATAAACTTTATCAACATTTTGAATATTCACGTAAGTGAATAGTTTAAAACCAAAATGTTCGTGTAATCGTCCGGAAAATAGTTTATATTTATCGGTCGAAATATTTTACTTTTTGACTTTTTTAACGATTAATCGAGAAATTAATCGTTAATTTTCGCAGCCCTACTATATATATATGTGAGTTGTGAGTATATATATATATATATATTAAAATAATAAATTGATGTTGGTTCAAATTTATATTAAATAAGCTCTTTAGATTTTCCCTTTTCTCTGTACACTCTTTAAAATTATTAATGTGTGTCAGAGATTCAAAAATAAATAACCAATTTTAGAGCAAAAAGGAAGTTATCTTCTGCTAACAGGGAAAATGATAGCCCTTAAAAATAGCATGCGCTATTAACTTGTGTTGGCAATGATAGAATAAGTATAAGATAATTAATAATACGAATTTAGGGTGATATATAACTTACCTCATAAGTAATATAAAGTGAAAGATAAGTGATATGATTTGGAATTGTGACAGATAAGTGATAAAATCTGTAATTGTGATGGATAAGTGATATGATTTTGAATTATGCTATGTATGTGATAAGATTTGTTATTGTGATAGATAAGTGATAAGATGTGTTACTGTGATAGATAAGTGATAAAATTTGTTATTGTGATAGATAAGTGATACGATTTGTTATTGTGATAGATAAGTGATACGATTTGTATTGTGATAGATAAGTAATAAGATTTGTTATTGTGATAGATAAGTGATACGATTTGTTATTGTGATAGATAAGTGATAAGATTTGTTTTTGTGATAGATAAGTGATACGATTTGTTATTGTGATAGATAAGTTATAAGATTTGTTATTGTGATAGATAAGTGATAACATTTTTTATTGTGATAGATAAGTGATAAGATTAGGAAGTGTGATTTATAAGTGATATGATATGATTGGAAATTGTGATACATAAAATTGTTAGTATCTTTCCAAAGACGACAAGGTTGTTAAGTTTAACGGTCAAGGTCAAAGCAAAGATCGAATAAAACATCTCACTTGTCTGTCTTTCTGAAAGTCTTACCAAAGCAGACGTTTTCTTTTCCTTATTCTCGTGTCCTCCTTTTTTTTTCTCTCTCTCCTACCAGACTTACCATTTCATTAGCTCGTTATTTGCCCAGGGATTATCTGTCCCTTGCCGGCTCTGACACAAGAGATTATCACTATCACAAAGTCAACGACCCCGCAACACCCCGCGAAATGACCTTTATGTACTTGTGAGTCAGGCGATACCCCTGGTCAGTGCACGAGATCTTAAACTTACCAGGTCATGTCTGGCCAAACCTGATTTCATCCTGTGCACAACAAACGTTTATACTTTTACTGGTTAGATTTGAAGTGGATTTCATGGGTCAGATGTTCGTTGGATGTAAATGGTCAGTTGTGAGTGGATGTAATCGGTCAGTTGTTAAGTGGATGTAATTGGTCAGTTGATGCGTGGATGTAATTGGTCAGTTGATAAAAGGGGTGTAATTGGTAAGTTGATAAGTGGATGTAATTGGTAAGTTGATAAGGGGATGCAATTGGTCAGTTGTTAAGTGGATGTAATTGGTCAGTTGATAAGTGGATCTCATGGGTCAGTTGATAAGTGGATCTCATGGGTCAGTTGATAAAGGGATGTAATTGGTCAGTTGATAAGTAGATATAATTGGTCAGTTGATAAGTGGATTTAATTGGTCGGTTGATAAGTGGATGTAATTGGTCAGTTGTTAAGTGGATGTAATTGGTCAGATGTTAAGTTGATGTTATTGGTCAGTTGATAAGTGGATATAATTGGTCAGTTGATAAGGGGATGTAATTGGTCGGTTGATAAGTGGATGTAATTGGTCGGTTGATAAGGGGATGTAATTGGTCAGTTGATAAGGGGATGTAATTGGTCGGTTGATAAGGGGATGTAATTGGTCGGTTGATAAGGGGATGTAATTGGTCGGTTGATAAGGGGATTTAATTGGTCAGTTGATAAGGGGATGTAATTGGTTAGTTGATAAGTGGATGTAATTGGTCAGTTGTTAAGTGGATGTAATTGGTCAGTTGTTAAGTGGATGTAATTGGTCAGATGTTAAGTGGATGTAATTGGTCAGTTGATAAGTGGATATAATTGGTCAGTTGATAAGGGGATGTAATTGGTCAGTTGTAGAGGAGATATAAATTGCCAGATGCTAGGTGTATCTCATTGGTCTCTTATCTTATTTTATGTAATTACAGACGCTCCTTCTATTCAGAAGATTATTGCGTCCTACGCTTATCTTTGGTTTGTGTTTAGTCCGTTGGTTTGGTCAGTTGTTAAGTGGATGGTCGTGGAAAGATAAACCTACAATCAGTGTTATTATCAGCTGAACGTGTGAAATAGATAGAAGGATTGTTTTAAGTCAAGAAATGTCACATCGAAAAGTCCGACCACCTCGATATGTCCGATTACCTCGAAATGTCCGATTACCTCAAAATGTCCGATTACCTCGAAACGCCCGATCACCTCGAAATACCCCATTATCTCAAATGTCTGATTACCGCAAAATATTCCATTACCCCGATTCTGCATTAAAAATTTCTCTTAAAAACAAAAAAAGTACAGCGCATGCGCAAACAACGACCAGATTTGTATCTCGTCGGCTAAACGGATGAGCGCGCGCGGGAAGCGCACGTGGATGGCGACGAAAAAAAGCGCGTACATTTGTTTATCTCACGGAGAAGAGGGCGAGAGAGTAGGGGCCCACGTTCAGTGGAAAGGAAACCGCATTATTTTCTCAACGTCGGAGCCTCGTCGCGTGGTCAGCAGGCGTGGTCAAAGACCAGACGTCGTTTGGCTTTAGATCAGACCTGAGTGGGCCGAAGTGGACCTAAGGTCTTCACAAGAATTTCAGTGTTGAATTATTTCAGGGTAAATTTAAAAAAACAACAACATTGTTTTTTTGTTTTTCATTGTATGCAGTTTCGTGTTTTATATCAAAGCCGAAAGATGTTTTTATCGAGACGCGTGTGAAGAGAGATGGACACCCTGTTTTTATGACATGTTCAAAAACAAACCAGGTGGACAGCGCAGAGTGACTGGAATGTGCTCTCCTAGGTTTGAAATCCAAGTAAACATCTCATTAGTGCTATCAGAATTAATTGATTTGTTAACGGTTTTCTTTCCATCAGTTTTAATCAAGTAAACTTCTCTGCGTTAATTTTTAACTTTTTCCTACATTAAAAAAATAACATGTGTACAAATTGATCATTTCTAAATGAAAACTTGTTGTAAAATAGACAAGTCTCCAATTTTTTTATGCAACCCCAGGCGCTTAATCAAACATTTTAATTTTTCCTTTTTTTCTCCATAATCAATTTTTTTTTAAAAATTGTGCAATAGAAGTTAAATTACGTGTTTTTTAAAGAGTATATCAAACAAAATCGAAAAAGTTTAATGAGATTCCTACGAACTTAAGCCATTTAAAAACATTTTTATTCAAATTAGTTTGCACATGTAAATTGTAGTTAATGAATCAATTTTAAATATCTTAATATAAATATTTATATGAACTTTGCTTCAGGTAATCTTTGTGAAAAGAAAACTTAACATGGATTAAATGGATTATTTATGCATTTGACAGCCGTCAAAGGGAACACCAAAACTATAAACTACAAACCGCAGAATTAGGAAAAATCTGAATGACTTAAAATTTCCAAGAACTCCCTCATTTGTATTACAATTTAGTGCGGAGATTATTTAAAACTGATTACGTCAAGAGTGTCTTATAATCTCTAATCAACTGCATACAAATATTCCTGATAACTTGATAACTGTAGCAGTGATAGTTATGTGAACGGTATATGTCCATGTAATCTTTATGGGGGCTCTATGCGTCAGGGTTTTCATGACGTCATAAGGAACATACTCTCGAAACGAAAAGCCTCTCAAACTTGTTGAACATTGCACGGAACAGCCGCTGCCACTGATGTCTATATACTTCAGGTGGTCAGTCAGTTATATGTTAATTAAATATTTATTCAGTTGTCAAACATCGGGGCGAGTTTAAAAAGATTGAGTTTACACCTGGTGTAATATCTTACTTTGCTAAGTGTGTTCCCCGCGCGTGTGCGAGACAGCGCGGACAAGAATCTAACAATAACATTCCATTATCACTTCGAGGAGTTTTGAAGAATTATCTCAAGTGCTTGTTCAATTTGGAATCTCTTGGATAAGGGTGAGTAGAAACGTGATGTTCATTTTTATGTTGATGAACTAATATGCCAGACAGCGTTAGAATTGGAATTATTTATGGCAATGGACGGAAACAAACATGTCTGATTAAATTGGTTTAAATGTATTTTCTGGTCGCCTGGCTTTACGAATGTTATTGAGTAGAATCATACGCATATGACCATGTATGTTGATAAATGTATGTTATAAAGGTATGTTATACGTATGTTACTAAGTACATTTATAAAGCGTATGTTATTGTGGTGCATTTTTACGTTTGTACCAATTATATTTATGAAACCTATGCTATTGTGGTACAAAGACATACACACATGTCGACATGAATATTTATAGACATTATGTTCCTGGGTACACTTGTACATATAAAGCGAAGTAGATGCACACATATTGGATACCGAAGTAATAAAATGCTCCAGAAAAAATGAATGCTGAATGTTATGAAATTAGTTTGTCTATTTGAAATACATGTATATGTTGACAGGAAACGGAGAAAGAAAATCTAAATTATGCATAAGTTGATAGGTTTACCTATATACTTGATTGGGTAAATGCTATACACTCAATGGAATGGAAGTATAACATAAGGTGATAAGTTGAAATCTATGTTGTCTATTCTATTATTGGTAATAGTGAAAAGAAAGGTATTCGTCAACTAGTGTAATAGTATAAAATGTTTGTAGCAGACAGCAAATCTGCATGTATACTTTATAAATTCAATTCATACTAGGCTGTTTGCGGCAAATATTTTACATGAGGAGTTCAGTTTATAAATTATAGCGAAGCAATAAATTGCATGCCAGACCCAATATATTATTATAAATACGTTTATGTATTTAAAATAGAAGATGTTTTACCAGAACCATTGGTTGTCGACCCCTGGCTTAATGTAAAAACAATTCTTTTGAGATCCTTTGCCACAGGGAGCCATTCAACCGTTAGTAGGGCGTCACTTAATTAAGGGCTCGCCCCCGGGGTTAAGTTGATTCCCCGTGTTGTACACATGACTGCATAGTGTCAGAATTAGATTCGTGGAGTTACTTTATTTGGGAGTTGAATCCAGCGTCTGTTTTCACCACACTGTTTCTTGAATGTATCTAGCATCTCTTTAGTATACTGTTTTTTTGGATGATCTAGCATCTCTTTTGTATACTGTTTCTTGGATGATCTAGCATCTCTTTTGTATACTGTTTCTTGAATGTATCTAGCATCTCTTTAGTATACTGTTTCTTGGATGATCTAGCATCTCTTTTGTATACTGTTTCTTGAATGTATCTAGCATCTCTTTAGTATACTGTTTCTTGGATGATCTAGCATCTCTTTTGTATACTGTTTGTTGAATGTATCCAGCTTCTCTTTAATATACTGTTTCTTGAATGTATCTAGCATCTCTTTTGTATACTGTTTCTTGGATGGTCTAGCATCTCTTTTGTATACTGTTTCTTGGATGGTCTAGCATCTCTTTTGTATACTGTTTCTTGGATGGTCTAGCATCTCTTTTGTATACTGTTTCTTGGATGGTCTAGCATCTCTTTTGTATACTGTTTCTTGGATGGTATAGCATCTCTTTTGTATACTGTTTCTTGGATTGTCTAGCATCTCTTTTGTATACTGTTTCTTGGATGGTCTAGCCTCTTTTTTGTATACTGTTTCTTGGATGGTATAGCGTCTCTTTTGTATACTGTTTCTTGAATGTATCCAGCTTCTCTTATTAGTATACTGTTTCTTGGATGATCTAGCATCTCTTATTAGTATACTGTTTCTTGGATGATCTAGCATCTCTTATTAGTATACTGTTTCTTGGATGATCTAGCATCTCTTATTAGTATACTGTTTCTTGGATGGTCTAGCATCTCTTATTAGTATACTGTTTCTTGGATGACCTAGCATCTCTTTTCTATTCTGTTGGATGAATGTATCCAAGGTCTTTTCTTTTAAATTTTTTTGGAATATATCGAGTGTCTTTTATTTTTACTGTTCTTGGTAATATCCAGCGTTTATTCGTTGTAATGTTCGAGGATTAATCCTGAGTCAACTCTAATTTGTTTCTTGGATGTATCCAATGTGTATTCTCTAAATGCATCCATCGTCTCTTCCCTAAAATGCTTCTTGGATGTGTCCAGCGTCCATTCTCTAACATGCTTCTTGCATGTGTCCAGCGTCCATTCTCTAACATGCTTCTTGGATGTGTCCAGCGTCCATTCTCTAACATGCTTCTTGGATGTGTCAAGCGTCCATTCTCTAACATGCTTCTTGGATGTGTCCAGCGTCCATTCTCTAACATGCTTCTTGGATGTGTCCAGCGTCCATTCTCTAACATGCTTCTTGGATGTGTCCAGCGTCCATTCTCTAACATGCTTCTTGGATGTGTCCAGCGTCAATTCTCTAACATGCTTCTTGGATGTGTCCAGCTTCCATTCTCTAACATGCTTCTTGGATGTGTCCAGCGTCCATTCTCTAACATGCTTGTTGGATGTGTCCAGCGTCCATTCTCTAACATGCTTCTTGGATGTGTCCAGCGTCCATTCTCTAACATGCTTCTTGGATGTGTCCAGCGTCCATTCTCTAACATGCTTCTTGGAATTATCTCTGTTGTTCTCGGTTGCATACACCGTCAGTTCTCTATACTGTTTCTTGTATGCATACGTCGTCTATTCCCTGTAATGTTATTACTACCCCATGAACCCGCGATTATTTCGAATCGAACCATAATATGAGAAATTTGAGTTCAGGCCTTGCCGCACCCGGGTTTCCGCCGCCCTTGAGTTACTCCTGAGTTTCTGTCACCCCTTAGTTTTGGCCGCCTCTGAGTTACTGCCATCCCTGATTTTCCGACGCCCCTGGGTTACTGCCGCCCCTTAGTTTCTGTAAGTCTGGAGCAAGCCTGGCCTGTAACGTTATTTCTTCACATCGCTTTGATGCCAGAGACTCCAGCAAGTACGTCCAACGATAAATTACCAGCCCCAGATGGTGTCATGTAAGGCGGGGTAACTCAAGCCGGCTTGAAAGAACAAGTCTCGGTATTGACTTCATTAAAATATAACAGAGAATAATAATGAACGCTTAATTAAAAAAAACATTATTTAAAGAAGGAAAAAAAATATTTAAAGGGGGAAAAAAACAAGAAGAAGAGATTATTAATTTAACCAATGGAATAAGGAAATAATTTGACCTTTGACCCACATGACCCGTCAAACCAATCAGTTGGTAAATGAAGAGCTAGAGAGTTCCACAGAGATCACATATGCCACAAAGATTTTATCATCGTATAACGCAGGTGGGCGTTAGGAGTGTAGAGTTATCTGAATGGGCAGAATAGTGAGTCAAAGAATGTTGTATGATGTATGTTGCAGCTCTTACTGTATGTTGTATTGACGCCAGATTATGTCTCATATATTATTTTCGACCACTCGCTAAGAGACTGCTCCCTCACTTTATCATCTAAACAGTTATCATCTAAACAGTTATCATCTAAACAGTTATCATCTACACAGTTATCATCTAAACAGCTATCATCTAAACAGTTATCATCTAAACAGTTATCATCTAAACAGTTATCATCTAAACAGTTATCATCTAAACAGTTATCATCTAAACAGTTATCATCTAAACAGTTATCATCTAAACAGTTATCATCTAAACAGTTATCATCTAAACAGTTATCATCTACACAGTTATCATCTAAACAGTTATCATCTAATCAGTTATCATCTAAACAGTTATCACCTAAACAGCTATCATCTAAACAGTTATCATCTAAACAGTTATCATCTACACAGTTATCATCTAAACAGTTATCATCTAAACAGTTATCATCTAAACAGTTATCATCTAAACAGTTATCATCTAAACAGTTATCATCTAAACAGTTATCATCTAAACAGTTATCATCTAAACAGTTATCATCTAAACAGTTATCATCTACACAGTTATCATCTAAACAGTTATCATCTAAACAGTTATCATCTAAACAGTTACCTGTACTTTAAACATTTCGAGCACACATTACCATCCTCACCTCATTCACCCATAGTTTTCAAAAGCAGAATATGCAGATAGCGATCACCTCTCAGCCTCTTCAATCCTCCACATACCCTCCCCCCCGCCCAAACCAAAATAAAAAGAAAGAAAAAAAAAGAAACCCTACAACGACACACACACTAACACACAAACAAACCCGGAGAAAAAAAAACCACAAAAAACAACGCATTGTTAAAATATTGTTTTCGGAAATTGAAACGTAAGGGAATACATTAATAACAGGAAAAGTTCAAATCATGCACCAGGCCTTAATGATGTGACACGTGGGTTGAACAATAGTCTAAGACGATGGGGGGGGGGAGGCTATTGTTTCTGCCTGGGGGCCACTTTGTGGTAGCGGATTTTAGCGGAGGGCCGCACCGTTTAAAATGATTGTACTCTATAGTTAATATTGCATTTAATTTCATAAAAAGTTTAAATATTATCCCACAAAACAATACATGAAACTTTTTTTTTAAAGTGGTAGCTTTATTAAATTTATTTATTGTGCTAATGTCATGTTATCCAGATTTCCAGCTGCTGGCATATTTAATTATAGAATCAGTTTAATGAGACAAGCGTGCAATATCAATTTTATTCAACTTTCTCATCACTTCCTGCAAGTTTATGTCTGTCAAAGAACATCAGTATTCACTCATGCGGATCCTTATGAGGATACAAAGATCGAGAAAATTATCCCTGCAAATTCTTTCAATTGGAAAAACAGGCCAAAACTTAGAAAAATCAACTAATGCCCCAGTATTAAAAGTTTCCTTCGCTGTGTGATGTGTCTGCATGTCAATTGGTTCAAGCTGCAGCCCCTCCGATACTGTATCAATATCAGCAGTGATAGGACGTAGCCGTCTTTATAGAAAACACGAGACTTATTTTTTGGATCGCGAACACGAAGCAAATCTCAGTTCAAAGCAGCTGTTCTCAATGTCTTGGCGGGCCACACAAAAAAAACTAGGTGGTGGTCCGCAAGTGACCCGCGAACCCACCCCTGGTCTAAGACATTTGTCTCAAATACTATGGAAATAAAACATGCTATGAACATTGATTGACTGCCGTACATGTTATGAACATTTTTGTGACACACAAATTCCAGTGACAAGGCGCTTTGATGTCAACTTGTTTGAATAAGAATTGACCATAACGTTAACTTCTTTGAACAGGAATTGACCATAACGTTAACTTCTTTGAACAGGAATTGACCGTGACGTCAACTAGTTTGAACAGAAATAGACGTGACGTCAAACTGTTCTAACAGGACGTCATCTTAATTAAACACAAAGGGATCATAATGTCAACATTTTTAAAACAAAATTGGTTAACAAATGTCTCCTTTTTTAAAATCAGGAATGGATCGTAATTACATTTTACTCTTTCATTAACAAAGAATAAAGAACCTAACAATCCTAAGTCTTAATTGAAAATCTTCACCAAGTCTAACACGTCATGAAAAGACGTCACGTGACGTCTCAACTCACAGTTTAATTATCCCCGCAACGAGATAACGTATTCAAATGTCGAGATTTAGTCATTCTGTCAGTCAGTCTGAAAAAAAAATATACAGAAAATAAAATTAAAAATCTATTTACGTGCAGCCCAAGATCCTAGAATTTCCCCCCTTTCCCCTTAACTGGAAATTGAGACTACAAAATTAAACACGATTAAACGAAGTGTGCACTTTTGCTTGAACCAGAATGAACAACTTAAAACGATATCTTCCGCGCGGAATTACTTTCTGGCCCAAAGAGTTAAGTCATGTGCCTAGGTTGTCTGGAAATGTTTGCAATCGCGGTGTACTCTCTAACGCGTGAAGATACGGCCGGGGAGTTCTATTTGCCGCGCCAAGAATCGTAACACGAGAGTTGTGACTAAATGACGAGTTCCAGGGCGTATGTCAAAGATACAAATAGTCACGTGCTTTATGGATTGATTACTTTAAGTTAATTAAGTCGCAAAAAAGATAATAATGAAGTAAATTAAGTTATGAAGTAAAAGAACTAAAATTCAGAAATATATTGTACTTATTATATGTATTGTTTTAAACTCGAATATATCATTAAATTGACATTTAAACTATTAAAAGTTGATCTTGAACAATCAACATACATAATTTGCAATGTATGTCACGTCTGTCTGTCCCGTCTGTCTGTCCGTGATGCTACTAATTTTAGAAAGCAGCGCACCAAATTACTGCACCAAAAATAACTGTTTTCGAACGTTCCACATAAAATTGTGAAATAGGAAAATAAATGAATAAATTAAAAATAAATAAAATAGATTAAAATTCTATATTACATTACTTTTTTAGTCTCATTTGTATTTTTTTCAAAATAAATAGATTTCAGCTGAAATGGATTTATTTTAAAAAACTTCCGTTATTTTTGACGGGTAAGACACTAGTTTAGATATAATTATTTGCTGCAATGTAGATATATTAGTGTCAAGAAATATTTTATACTTGTGCGCTAGTTTTTAAAAAAAACTTTTTGTAGGGGAGGATGCATTAACTTGGTTTGATGAGGGGAGCAAAGTCGTTTGGAGAAATATTAATAATTAAAAACTTTCTCTAAATGGTTATTTTTTACACAGTCGATTGACATGAAATTTTCCTACGAATTAAAGTAAGTTGCAAGAAATTAAGGGTGTGCCGAATTTCAGCTCCGGAAAATCCAGAATCCAGGCATTTATACAAATCCGGCTCCGGATGGATTCCATTTTTAAATCCGGCCAAATTCAGCCGGATTTTAAAAAATTGAAACCGGTAAGCCCTACAAGAAATACACACAAGTTAAGTAAGTAATTAATTGAATTTAAAAAAAAACTGCTTGACGAGATAGAAAAATTCAGACAAGATTGAAGTCAAATTTTTTACCACAAACTCTAGCACCCATGTCAGTGTGAGGACCACTGTAGTGTACATTAACCTCGCTGTGCAACAGATCTGTTTGGAAAATTAGTTTCATGGACGTGCTCTACTCTCTCTGACATTATGAGTGTTTGGTAATAAGGCGGCGTGATGAAGGTGTGCAAAAACTTCGTGCGAAAAAAGTTATTCTTATCCAAACCAGATGGCGCGCAATCTGTTGTTTTTTTTTAATTTCAAAATTGTTTATTCTACAAAACAAAATTAAGACATTTACTCAAAGGCGGAAATAGCGGATGTTAGGATTGCAAGATTTTATCTATTCTCATATTTTTATTCGAGTTAAAATATAAATAAAAAACACGTTAAAACCAAAGTTTTTGACAATAAATCCTTTATATTTGAGACATAACTAAAAGTATTAATTGTGTTCAATATAATACGCACCACGCGACAGACTAGCATAAACATTTACAGATCGGGAAAATATTATAAAAGTATGTTCAATATAATACGCACCGCACCGGGCGAAAGGAAAATAATTAAAAAGGTTGTTCAATATAATACGCACCGCGCGACAGACAAGCACAAAAATGTACATGTTGCGTAGAGATACATAAAGATAAACTAAAAATTCATTAATTTAATTAAGATACATTCGATCGATGTTAAATTTTTGATACATCATTTGTATCGGCGCCACGAGTCTGACTGCAAAATTTCAGCTCGATTTGATACGGGGAAGTGGGTTAAAATCGATCCAAAGTTTTTTTTTGCGTGGCAAGCAAGCAATCAAGCAGACACGACGAGTTATATATAAAGGATTTTAAAATGTTGATAGTGTGTCGTTATTCATTGGTTTGATCAGGCAACCCATTCCCCGCACGAATTCGAGACTTGGACGGTTTAGTAACTATTGTGCGCCCGCCTACCGAGGCATGTGGTGTAAGAAAAGATTATCACAGTTAGAGATAAAAACCTCGTGCCGGGTGATTTAACACCAAGGAAAGGTGGCAAGGACCATCCCATTTTTTTTTCTATGATGTTACACCGATGCCTGGTGGTCACAGAGATCGGTCTCTAACTCGATGTTGTTCTTGTGAATGTGTCTTGGTACTAACGTAGTTGTTGAATAATGTGACACTCAAGTGAAGTTTTCTTGAAATGATTAACCTGTTATAACAGGATTGGATTTAAAGCGATTGTTCTCCGTTTAAGTGATGGATTGTAAAGTGATTTATTTTTAAAAGTGATATGTTTGATGATTGGTAACATTCATGAAGGCTTGTGTTTCATCTTTTACAATCTTTTGTTGTATTTCTCGTCAATCTTGTCAGTTTCCAAAGAGTTGTACATAAATTTTCTTGTTGATTTCTAATTTCAACAAATCAGTGAATATCTGGACACCTCCCCCACCCCCCAATCCTCCCAATGCCAACCCTTGTTTGACGTTGTTAATAAAATGTATCTGCAGTTTCAAATTATGTCCCTTTGCTGTAACAAAGAAACGTTGCACAAAAGCAATCGCTTCTGTAATGAAAGGTAAAACTGGTGTCACGAACACATACATCACAAGATATCGCCGGCAAGAATCAACTCGGTGAATATTGTTTTTGTGGGCGTAAGAAAATAATTATAAAAAATACTTTATTTTGTAATGGCTTGGCGCAGTTGTTAATATATTCTGGTTTGTTTTTTAAAATGATTTTCATGAAACCTAACGTTCTCCCATAATTACCGCCCCCCCCCCAAACTCGCTCTACACCACCCCTTCACCTTCATCAGCCACCCCGCCCCCCATCTCAGTCTACACCACCCCGTTCATTGTCTCATCACTATTGCGTTTCAAAACCAATCTCTTTCCAGCATTGTGTCTAACAATCCACTTCCAGCATTTCGTCTAACAATCCACATTCAGTATTGCGTCTCATTACAAATCCACTTCCAGTATTACGTCTCATTACCAATCCACTTCCAGTGGAATTATATCAAAATATTTGCCTTTTGGGAAACAATTTTTGATTCCACGAGTCTCGCCCCCATTCTTCCCTCGCAAGAAGCTCGTATTTCCCTTCCTGTAAATCGCAAATTATATTCAAGATGAACACATTTTCAAAAAATAAAAAATAAATCATCTGCATTTCAACTGCTTTTATTTCTGAAATCTTATTCTGAGATTTGAAACCTCCCAGGATGTGACGAGCGAACTGCACGACTTAATTCAACTCTCTCGTTAAGGAAATATTTACTTTGGCCGTCTGCAATTGAGTGTGTGAGGTTGAGTTCGATGTCTTTCGCTTTCCAACAACCCTCGCTCTCAGCTCGATGTATGTTTTACTTACTGTGGGATATTTTATGCAAACCACTGGGTTGGATTTTTGGGGCAATTTTCGGCTATGAAATCATACTTGTTTATTTGTGAGATTACATCCCCCAAACACAATCACACTCACACTCACACACGCAAGCACGTACACACGCGCGCAATCATATATACACACACACGCAAACATGCACACACACGCACGCACACACACACACATACACGCACACACACAAACGCACGCACACACACACGCACGCACACACACATGCACACACACATGCATACGCACACACACACACATGCACACACACGCACACACATACACACGATACTTTCCAATGTTCTAAGCCCAGTTCTATTCCAAGAGAATTTCATTTAGTTGCGTAAAACTGACCTAATCACTTCCGGTGCACTTAATAATACTAGGTCAACAACCTTGGCATATTCGATTAAAAAAACAATGAAAGATTTTTAAAAAATGTGAAATAATGTCAAATAGAAATGGGCCCCATTATTTAAAAATAAAATTAATAAAATGCACACAATTAAAGCTAATGTTTGATTTGATTAAGCCAATTAACATCAATTTTACTAAGTCTTTCTTAAACAGGGATCTCATTAAGGCACAGACATGATTGTTGAGGATTATTGAGGACTAGCTGTGGCCTCGTCTATCGGGCACCCAACGAGGATGGAAACAAGTTAAGGGGCACTGATACACGGATGAATGATTTATATATATATATATATATATATATATATATATATATATATATATATATATATATATATATATTATATATATATATATATATATAATTTTTTTGTAAAGCGTAATTGAATCGTTTTTTCAAACTTGTGGACTGCGAATGATCCCTTCAATTAGGTCAAGGTCATCCAGCAGAATGCTTCACTTTCCTGTTTCCGAAATTCAAGCAATCATGCGATTGTTAGCATTTATTACGAAATATTTGAATGCAACCGAGTCATTGACACGTGACTGGCCTTCAAAACTTCTGACCTTTCAACTTCATAGAAATAGTAAACTAGAAAGAAACTGAAAATTATCATTCAAAAAGCATTTTTTTCTTTCTAATTTTTTTAGCACATAAAAAAAGCGCTGCCCTTAAATTCTTTTAACCTAATCCCCAGAGAGTAGCAAAGAAAAACGAAAGCTTAAAAATTTATTGAACCCAACGCAACTAAAAGAAGTACCCAGCAATGCTAAAAGAAGTACCTCAAATAGATAAAAGAAGTACTCCAGAATGCAAAAAGTAGTACTCCTCAATAATAAAATAATTATTTCACAATGCTAAAAGTACACCCCTATGCTATAAAAAAAGGTAACTCACATAGCTACAAGAAGTACCTCACATTCCTATTAGAAGTATCTCAAATTCCCAAATGAAATGCCTCACATTCTTATTAGAAGTATTATCACAGTGCTAAAAAAAAAGTAACTTACATAGCTTAAAAAAAAGTACCCAATATTCCTAAAAGAAGTACCTCACGTTCCAAAAAGAAGTACTTCACATTGCTAAAAGAAGTACCTCACACATCTTAAAGAAGTACCCGGGGCTGAGATAATAAAGTAATCTTTCTTCCAACCCAGGCGACTGACAGTCAGAAGGTTCTGGAATATATTACAGCAAAGCCTCATGCAGGGACGAGATGGCTCTTTTCATCTCAAAGGGGAAAAGGGGGTAGGTGCAAGGCACGGGAAGAATTAAAGTTTTCCGTCAGTTATATTCTTATTTTCTGGACTCCCATAAAAGCTAAAATATCACAATGGATCATGTCGAGTACAAAAATAAAAATTAAATATTTTTTAAAAGAAGGAAAAAAAAGATTGTGTTAAAGGGAAAAGTGTAGGTAAAAGATTAGATACATTCTCATGTCTTGTTATCTAGTTATATGGTCTTGTTATCTAGTTATATGGTCTTGTTATCTAGTTATATTGTCTTGTTATCTAGTTATATGTTCTTGTTATCTAGTTATATGGTCTTGTTATCTAGTTATATGGTCTTGTTATCTAGTTATATGGTTTGGTGAAAACGTTTCGTCATCTAGTATATGATAGTAAAAATGTCTTGTTATCTGTTTCATGATCGGATGCAAAATGTGACATGGAGCAATATTTTAGATTTTTCTCTCTCTCTATTTCTCATCTTCCTTTACCTTTTCTTTGCGATATTCTATTTCACCTTCTGTTACCTCTTCATATATCCTTACCTCTATCATCCTCTTTACCTCTTCATATATCCTAACCTCTATCATCCCCTTTAACCCCACCACTCACTACTCCACTGCTATTGTAATGACCTCTGAGGTGTAAGTGTAAGTGTAAGAATTGGGTTCAAACACATCAACATGTCTGGTTTCAATACTGACATTAATCCATCAAATCCCCCCCCCCTCCACACCAACATGGCCCCTCCCTCATCCCCCCCCAGCTCCACTCACGTACCTGGTGGAGAGGAGACGAAGTTCCTCATACCATCTTCAGTAATTGAAGATATCTTTGAGCAGCTGTCTGTGTTCGCTCATTGTCTTGTCTGCCTGCTTAGTTTCATAACACAGAAAATTACTTGTCGATTTTTCTAATCTATTTTTTTTAAACATTCAAAATTTAATTCACTTCCTCCCCCCCCCCTCCCCCTTCTTTACCTTCTTCTTGTGTAAACGTTCAAATATAATTATATTCACTTCTAAACATCGGACAAAGTTCATTCTTGAAGTGAAAAAAAAACAAGAACAAATTCTTCAGCTTGTAGGGTATACTTCGTTAGCATTGATGGCGCACATATGACCTTGTAACATCAGACGCGGTTGTTGGGGTCCAATTTTATCTAAACGAGACTCAAGTGAACCGCGAGTTACAGGGTTATGTGTAAATGAGCGATACTATCAGTTATATAGGTATTTGTTTACACAAAGTATAAATAAGCTTCTATCTTTTCATTGATTATGTTAATTGCAAGGTATGATTATTTATTATTGACACCTTTGAACAGATTTTTACCTGTGTTTAAAATGATCTGTTAAAAGATTTATACAGTATAAATTTTCCCGACATTGTTTACCGGCAAAATTTATAAAGCTGAAAATAATAATTTAAACGAAATTATAAGTAAACAAAATATTTTGTATTGATGAAATGAAAGACAATTACTTTATAATGAGTTAAAATGATATTTTAGAGGCGTGAAAAAGCTACTTACTTCCTTTGTAACTGACGTCACCGTTAATTACGCAGTAAAATTTGGGACATATTACCGCGAGATACTAAACCGCGACTAACGGGACCTGACTGCACTTTTTTACAGTGTAGATAAGCTTGTATGTAATGTATGTTGTCGTAATAAAATTGTTTGACGTCACAAACATATGTGTGACCGATCAAATTAACGACATCCAAAACCGATCTATAATACCAATCGATAGAACATTGAACTGTTAAGAAAACTTACTAAGCGTATATTTGAGATAGAGGTTATTTTAAAACCTTTGCTTAACGTAGTTTATTTATCTGAAAGCCCGACTGATTGAAGTTCGACTTTTTATTATTTTTTTTTAAAATACGGGCTAAAATCTTTCATCAATCTGTATTCTTCCTGGCCATAGCCCGCAACAATGAACCCCTAAGCGACAGTAGCGCGAATATTCTATTAGTGTTGAATTTCCGGTTGCGTTGTGCGCATGTCACCGCCTTGATGGGGCGTGAACTTCCTCTTCGTTAAATAAACAAAGGGCAGAGAATTGCTCGGGGAAATGTATACGTTTTCTGGGGGTGCTCCTCCTTGGCTTTTAAATAATTGATTCGTTTACTGCTCAAACCTAGTTCTGATTTTGTTTTGTTTCTTGGTTTTGTTGTGTGTGTAGAGTTTTTTTTAGTATTGTTTTAAGATAAAATTAAATTGAAAAAAAAAGCTAAATAACAAGCTGGCTTTTGTTTGTTTAACTTTAAATTTATTTATGGACAAAACAATCTGAGTTTATATGAGTTTAAAGCAACAGAAACTATTATTTTAGTAGTGAAATGGATTGGGAAAATAAAACTAAAACAACGAAAAGCTTGACATAAAGTTGGAATAGAACCAAAGACGTTTTCAATGATAAATGAGCCAACTTGCCACCATTGGTAAACTGTTTGGGTAAACCACAAAATTACTATTCAAGTTATTTCACCAATTGATGTGCATTCATTTTGTTCATAGTGATCACCGATAGTTCGGTGCGTGTATACCTAAATATGGGAAAGGGAGCTAAGCAAAGTCGTTCATTGTTTGAATGTTTTGGCCGGAATCAAAATGTAAACTTTACCGGATACATGGAACCAGAAATAGTTATGGGCTCAAACGTATGGAGTTGACACTAACAACCAGTGACCAACAACCAACAAACAACCATTCATCAACAACCAACAAACAACGACCAGAACCAAACAAACAACAAACAACGACATGCGACCAACAAACTTACAAATAACAACCTACAACCAACAAACAACGACCAAAAACCAACAACCTTGTCAAGACATATTTAACACATTTTTACTTGAGTGACAAGAGAGGAACAAGGGGAGGAACCGTGGTTAATACATTAGAAGTATCGCTTTAGGCCGCACATCATTGAGGAAAGTATCGATTGACGAATTTTAGTAAGAAGTCTGATAAGAAAATATTCGAGACCCTTAAGTCCATGGTAGCCGATTACCACCATCAAACTGAATGAATACGCACTATATACTAGATGACTACATATTCTGGCAAACATAGGTGTTTAGACCATGGGAGAGGGGTGGAGAGGGGGGCATCTAAAATTGAGAGTAGCCCTGGGCAACACCAAACCGTATGACAAGGGGAGATACATACAGGCGCTGACAACGTTCAATAAGATAGACTTCTATTGCTGATTAGTCGCATTATTTGCGTGATAACTTATCAAAAGATAGGCCATGGTGGAAAGGGGGGCTGGCGGGTGGGGAGGGGGGAGGGCTTAATTGACAGAAGACATCGCAAGTCGCTGGATGCAAAGAATGCAGGAGGAAATTTTAATGAGGGGAAAAAAAAAGAAACAACCAACGGATGGGTGGGTAATCTATTTTTAGACACCAGGGCCCGTTACTGTCATGGGATTAAAAAGATGTGGTGCTTGCCCTTTAAATATCTTGACGGCAACAGTGATCGTAGATAAGAGAATCAATAAATAAACAGCAACAGGTTGGTAGCAGTCGAATAAACATATAAATAACTGGCAACAGACTGGTAGAAGCCGAATAAACCGAAATAAATATTGGGCAACGGGCTTGAAGAAGTCAAACAAATATAAATATCTGGGAACAGGCTCAACAGCACGTGTGAACCACCACAACCACACGTGTGAACCACAACCACCAACCACCACACACAGTGTGAACCACCACAACCACTCGTGTGAACGCCACAACCACACTGTGAACCACCACAACCACACATGTGAATCACCCACCACAAGTGTGAACCACCACAACCACACATGTGAACCACCACAACCACACGTGTGAACCACCACCCACTGAACCACATAACACTGTGTGAACCGCCACAACCACACATGTGAACCACCACAACCACACATGTGAACCACCACAACCACACATGTGAACCACCACAACCACACATGTGAATCACCACACACAAGTGTGAACCACCACAACCACACATGTTAACCACCACAACCACACATGTGAACCACCACAACCACACGTGTGAACCACCACAATAAACACACACAAACAGACACTTAACATCACCTTATCACAGGTACAAGTAACACACACACACACACACACATTTCATGATACCTCTCTTCATTTAACCACATCTTATCACAAGGGCATGCATCTCAACTGCCATTAAAATATCTCGCGGCGGTGCTGTCAGCCTTACTTAGACGGGTCTGGGGTGATATAGAACTTTCTAGACACACGGTCACACACATACATTAATTTATTTATCTCTAAGGCATAAAATAATGACCTTAAACTTAAAGTGCTTGCGTATAATTTTAATTGGAGCGTAATTCCGCAAACAGAGCAAGAGTGTTAATTGGTGCGCTATTCTGCACCAGTGCATGAGTGTTCAGGAACAGGGCGCCATGCAGACACATTATTATAAAAAACACAATAAAACATAGAGCTAGGCAATTTGTATTAAATTAAAAATAAATAAAAAGTTCAAGAGATTAAAGCTCAATTTTATTTCGCTCTTAAATTAATTTTTTTAGTTTTGGGGGCTAGTTTTCGCAGCAAGCGGCAATGTGAATTTTTTTATATTTATTTTTCTAAAAATGTAATTAGTATAAAAACCAAGGCAGAAGATTTACGTAGTTTCAAATGCTGTTTTGTAAACGGAGTTGTAGAAGACACACGGGGCTAGCAAGAGGTGGAGGCAGAATGCTTATATTCTTCTAATGAAATTCTCCGTCAATGTTGTGGTAATCCCAATGGCCAAGCAACAAATAACTATATTTCTGTATTTCCAAACTTCTTTAAATGATTACAATGCACACGATGAGCATGAAACTATTAAAACCCCTTAGATTGCCCCATGTATTGTCCTATGTATTGCCCCATGCATTGTCCTATGTATAGCCCCATGTATAGCCCCATGTATTGTCCCATGTATTGTCCCATGTATTGTCCCATGTATTGTCCCATGTATTTTCCTATGTATAGCCCCATGTATAGTTCCATGTATTGCCCCATGTATAGCCCCATGTTTTGTCCCATGTATAGCCCCATGTATAGCCCCATGTATAGCTCCATGTATAGCCCCATGTATAGCCCCATGTATAGCCCCATGCATAGCCCCATGTATAGCCCCATGTATAGCCCCATGTATAGCCCCATGTATTGCCCCATGTATAGCCCCATGTATAGCCCCATGTATAGTTCCATGTATTGCCCCATGTATTGCCCCATGTTTTGTCACATGTATAACCCCATGTATTGTCCCATGTTTTGCACTATGTATTGCCCCATGCATTGTCCCATGTATAGCCCCATGTATAGCACCATGTATTGCCCCATGTATAGCCCCATGTATAGCCACATGTTTTGTCCCATGTATAGCCCCATGTTTTGTCCCATGTATAGTCCCATGTATAGCCCCATGTATAGCCCCATGTATAGCCCCATGTCTAGCCCCATGTATAGTCCCATGTATTTCCCCATGTACAGCCCCATGTATAGCCCCATGTATAGCCCCATGTATAGCCCCATGTATAGTTCCATGTATTGCCCCATGTATAGCCCCATGTATAGTCCCATGTATTGCCCCATGTATAGTTCCATGTATTGCCCCATGTATAGTCCCATGTATAGCCCCATGTATAGCCCCATATATTGTCCTATGTATAGCCCCATGTATAGCCCCATGTATTGCCCCATGTATAGCCCCATGTATAGTCCCCATGTATTGCCCCATGTATAGTTCCATGTATAGCCCCATGTATAGTCCCATGTATAGTTCCATGTATAGCCTCATGTATAGCCCCATGTTTTGTCCCATGCATAGTGCCATGTTTTGTCCCATGTATTGTCCTATGTATAGCCCCAATGTATAGTTCCATGTATTGCCGCATGTATAGCCCCATGTATAGTTCCATGTATTGCCCAATGTATAGCCCCATGTATTGTCATATGTATAGCCCCATGTATAGCCCCATGTATAGCCCAATGTATAGCCCCATGTATAGTTCCATGTATTGCCCAATGCATAGCCCCATGTATAGCCCCATGTATAGCCCCATGTATAGCCCCATGTATAGCCCCATGTATAGCCCCATGTATAGCCCCATGTATAGCCCCATGTATAGCCCCATGTATAGCCCCATGTATAGCCCCATGTATAGTTCCATGTATTGCCCCATGTATAGCCCCATGTATAGCCCCATGTATAGTTCCATGTATTGCCCAATGTATAGCCACATGTATAGTTCCATGTATTGCCCAATGCATAGCCCCATGTATAGCCCCATGTATAGCCCCATGTATAGCCCCATGTATAGCCCCATGTATAGTTCCATGTATTGCCCCATGTATAGCCCCATGTATTGTCCCATGTATAGTTCCATGTTTTGTCCCATGTATAGCCACATTTATAGCCCCATGTATTGCCCCATGTATAGCCCCATGTATTGCCCCATGTATTGCCCCATGTATAGCCCCATGTATAGCCCCATGTATAGCCCCATGTATTGCCCCATGTATTGCCCCATGTATTGCCCCATGTATAGCCCCATGTATAGCCCCATGTATTGCCCCGTGTATTGCCCCATGTATTGCCCCATGTATTGCCCCATGTATAGCCCCATGTATAGCCCCATGTATTGCCCCATGTATTGCCCCATGTATAGCCCCATGTATAGCCCCATGTATAGCCCCATGTATAGCCCCATGTATAGCCCCATGTATAGCCCCATGTATAGCCCCATGTATAGCCCCATGTATAGCCCCATGTATAGCCCCATGTATAGCCCCATGTATAGCCCCATGTATAGCCCCATGTATTGTCCCATGTATTGCCCCATGTATAGCCCCATGTATAGCCCCATGTATAGCCCCATGTGTAGCCCCCATGTATAGCCCCATGTATAGCCCCATGTATAGCCCCATGTATTGCTCCATGTATAGCCCCATGTATAGCCCCATGTATAGCCCCATGTATTGCTCCATGTATAGCCCCATGTATAGCCCCATGTTTTCTCCCATGTATAGCCCCATGTTTTGTCCCATGTATAGCCCCATGTCTAGCCCCATGTCTAGCCCCATGTATAGCCCCATGTCTAGCCCCATGTCTAGCCCCATGTCTAGCCCCATGTCTAGCCCCATGTATAGCCCCATGTAATGCCCTATGTATTATCCAATGCCCTGTACATTGAAACGATATCTACTAAGCCAGTGATGGCGAACCTTTTTGGTGCCGCGTGCAAAAATTCACCCAAAACCCACTTATTAAATCCCTTTTATTAATTTCACTACCGTCTCTCTCTCTCTCTCTCTCTCTCTCTCTCTCTCTCTCTCTCTCTCTCTCTCTCTCTCTCTCTCTCTCTCTCTCTCTCTCTCTCTCTCTCTCTCTCTCTCTCTCTCTCTCTCTCTCTGCCTCTCTGTCTTGGGCGGGCGTAAAAAAGTTAAAAAAATTACACACTTCCCGTTATGCTATCGAGCTGAAATTTTGCGCATATACTTGTGTCACCTAACAATGCATCGTATCGAAATTTCAGATCGATCGAACGTACCTTAATTAAATTAATGCATTTTTAGTTTATCTCTATACAACATATGTAATTAAATATCACAGTTAGTTATTGTTTTTCTTCCACGTGCCAGTTGAGTTAACACGTTGACGCCCCCCATCGATATCCACACCCCCTCCCCCTTCCCCCGGTTTTAAAGCCAGGGGAGATAATTCGGTTTCAATCTGAGGAAAGTTTGTCGCGTTTGAACATAGTTCAATACTTTTAGTTATGTCTCATATATAAGTATAAGGGATTTATAGTCAAAACCTTTGTTTTTACGGCGTTGTTTAATTTATATAGCAAAGTGCAAACACTCCCATAAAACCCGAGAACGGGGGTTCGGCATAGCTGTTTGATTAAGCAAGTAATATTTTAGTCGCGTGCCGTAGGTTCGCCATCATTGTACTAAACAATGTATTGCACCGATGCCCTAAACCCCAAGTGTATTTCCATAACAACACATATTACGTTTCATACTCTCAATTTCCACGTATTTTCCCCCATGCCTCATGTATTGACAAGACATCTCATGCCCCAGGTATTGTCAATACGGCTCGTGAATGACGATGGAGCTCAGTGCCCCACGTATTGCAATGATGTCCCACGCGTTGTCAGGATGCACAAAGTATTTGTCATGATGCCCCACTCATAACCATGATGCACACAGTTGTTTCATGATGCCCCACGTATTGCAATTATGCCCAGTGTCCCACGTATAGCCATGACGCCTCATGTATTGCCATGATCTCCCACTTATTGCCATGATGCCCCCGCGTATTGCCACGATGCCCAGTGAATCAAGTATCACCAAAATGTCCCACGTATTGCCATGATCTCCCACTTATTGCCATGATGCCCCCGCGTATTGCCGCGATGCCCAGTGAATCACGTATCACCAAAATGTCCCACGTATAGCCATGATCTCCCACTTATTGCCATGATGCCCCCGCGTATTGCCGCGATGCCCAGTGAATCACGTATCACCAAAATGTCCCACTTAATGCCATGATCTCCCATCTATTTCAGTTATATCTCATGTATTGCTATGATGCCCAGTGCCCCATGTACTGCCATGATCCCCCACCTATTTCAGTTATATCTCATGTATTGCTATGATGCCCAGTGCCCCACGTACTGCCATGATCTCCCACCTATTTCAGTTATATCTCATGTATTGCTATGATGCCCAGTGCCCCACGAACTGCCATGGTGCCCCCACGTATCCCGTGTCTGCAGGCTGTCATTATGCCAGAACGAGACGCCTAAACGGAAGGCTCGTAGCGTTATCTTCCCTTAGCTTAAACCCCTGGATTTATGGACTCACAGGTGAGCGGATTACAACTTGACGTATTTCTGGCGCCCCAGACACGGGGTGTGGGGGTGCTCTTGGCTGGAGGGGTGCTGGATCACGGAGCACTGAGGAGTGGTGATACGATTATGTTTATGTTGAGGTATAATTTATCAAAGTTTTGTTTTCTTCATCGTGTTGGTTTTGTTGTTCTCTGCTTTGTTTTGTTGATGTTTTGACGACGCCAAAATGGATGGGCATGACAGCGCAGAAATGAATGAAGTCATCGGTGTCATTTTAGAATTTCAAAATGAATTTTTATTGTTCTCCACTTCTCACTCAGGTTTATCTAACGCCGTTTAAGAAAGTAAAGTTCGAATCAAAGTTTCATGGGCGTATTCATTATGGGAGTTGAATGGGGTCACGACTCACAACAGGCAACGCGTTAGCTCTGTGACTTAGGACTTGAGGAATGTATCTGTTGACATCACATGTACTCTCTGCCTCATACAATCTTCTCCAAATTTTAGAAAAATTTTGAAAACAAAAATATATGTAACTACACGAAATAATTTGATTGCTGCAAGAAGAGACGAGGGCGTAAAAACATTTTTATTTTATTTCTTTATTTATTTTTTAAATTTTATTTTAAAAAAAACAAACAAACAAAAAACCAAAGCAAAGCAAAATTAAATAAAAATGAACCGTTTAAGCCTTGGGATTTTGTAGGGAAACATTTTTCTGTAATTTGAGGATCCTTGATTTCCCTTGTGTTTTTAATAAATGTACTTTTTACTCCTGCCACGCTTTAATTTAATTTAAAAAAATAGTTTTGTTCAAATTGCAAAGCCTATCTCTTCTCTTTAATAAACTAATAAAGAAATTTGTATCTTTCTCAATTTAAGAGCCCCCGTTGTAAAAAAGGATCAGTTAAAATGGTATAAAAATCTGATGGCATCTTCTAACGAAATCGTCCCGTAATTTTGAGAACCGTCTCAGCTGCTCTACTTTGTTACGATCAAGTAAATCACGGAAATGGTGTTACGCTGCAACATCGTGACTGAGAGAGACGAGCGATTTCTGCCTGTTTTACATCTGCTGTTTGTAAATATCTCCGCCAATTTTCACCGCCGATGCGTGGCTAACATCAGCAGACGAGAATATGGCGAGGTTTGTTTATTGCACGAGTCTCTCCTGATCGTTGAGTTTTTAAAAAAAATCTTTTTTCTTTAAATTTTAAACTGGAAGAAAAGGCAAGTCCTCGATAAAGAATTTAAAGAAATTTTACCCTTAGTTCCTGGTTTGACCATGGGTGAATGGTAGAATATTGATTCTAAAAGTTACATTATTTACTCTGAATCTTTTTCTTTTCTTTTGTTGAAAATATGAAATGCTTGAATTAAAATTGTTTCTGCATTTTAAATGAAATCGGATTTTCCCGTTGACCAACATTGAATGACTACATTAACAACACACAATGATTGCATTTTTTCCCCTTTATCGAATTATGCTTTCAAAATGTTCCCGGAACTTCAACCAGACCACAAAAACCTATATGTAAAATCGACCCAATGTTATGTAAGATTAGAATTATTCTTTTTCTTATTTCAGAATTTAAATACATACTAAATTTGAATTGTTTCTTTTGAATTACAAAGATAAGTAATACTTTTAAAATAAATATAAAAAAGGAGATTTTACAAACGACCAGAAATAATTGAGGGAGAGGAAGTTAGAATAGGTAGGAAGGGAGGTGGGCAGAGGGGAGAAAACGAAACAAAGAATGGAAATGAGAAATGGAAGGTAAAGACACATCTACACAACACACACACGAAAACACTTAGTTGGGTGGAGAGAGAGAAAGCGAGAGAGATGGAGAGAGAGAGATGGAGAGAGAGATGGAGAGAGAGAGAGAGAGAGATGAAAAGAGAGAGATGGAGAGAGAGAGAGAAAGAGTGAGAGATGGAGAGAGAGAGAGAGAGATGTAGTGAGAGAGATGGAGAGAGAGAGCGAGAGAGAAAGAGAGAGAGAGAGAAAGAGAGAGAGAGAGAGAAAGAGAAAGAGAGAGAGAGATGGAGAGAGAGAGAGATGGAGAGGGAGAGAGAAAGAGAGAGAGAGACAGAAAGTGAGAAAGAGAGAGAGAGAAAGAGAGAGAGAGAAAGAGAGAGAGAGGGAGAGAGAAATACAGAGTAAATATAAGAGATGATAATAAGACTTAAGAGAACAAAGAAGATATGGTTATTTGCAATCTTACGGACACATTGAACACAATTTTGATCTTAACTGTAAACAGCAAAATGTTTCCTATCTGACATGATACTGAATTCAATGGGAGTCACCAACCGCCCCTCCACTGAACACACGTACCCAAACCCACCCCCTCACTACACATCCACACCCCAAATCCACACCAAGCGCCCCCCCCCCAAAAAAAAATACACCCTCATAACACAGACCAACAGTTTTCTATTGGTAAATTGGGTCTTGATTTTGACGCGCCCACGGTCTTGACCCGAAGGCGACACATACGGCAACACATTAAGAAACATATTAGTCAATACAATAGACAACAAATCAGGCGACACATTAAATTATACATTAGGCCATTAGGCAGTGCCTTAGGTGAGTGCTTCTCAAACTTTTTAGTTTGTTGGACCGGCAGGAATTTTGTTCATTGCACCAGTGAACGGTGCAATATTTCCCCTGCACTGACAAATTTTTCTATCCTTTTTTTTTGGATAACTTATGCGGACCGGCGGCGGATGGCCCGCGGACCTGTTGCCGGTCCATGGACCACCATTTTGAGAAGCACTGCCTTAGGCGACACATAAGGCTATAAATTAGGAAACACTCAGAAACACATTAAGAAATACATTAGGGAAACCAGATATACAATAGTAAATACATTAGAAATATATATTAATTATATTTGGAAATATTTTTAAGAAATACATTAGTAAGCACATTTGAAAAAACATTAATAAACACATTAGTCAACACATTAGGAAATGCATTATGCAACACTTGGAAGTACATTGCTTTGAGCTTTTGAACAAATTAATTAAATACCTTTTATTTACTGTTTCCATATCAATTTTTAAGAACCTCTGTGCTATAACTAAGGTCCTGGAATATCTTGGCGTCACAGGCATGAGAAGAAAGCTACTATCTATCAAAAGTGACCAGCGTGTAATTTTTCAATCTAGTAAATGAGAATGACCAGTGGGCCTTGGTTTGAGACTCATCTGAAGTAGTTCATTCTAGTACATGAGAAGTACTAGTGGGTCACGGTTTGAGATCAGCTAGCAGAGCCTGCCTCAACAATCTGAGCCGGACGACTTAAATCTCCCACGTGAACAGATAAAACGTCATGTCTAGGAGTCTCGAACCTTCCGTGACGCGAAACAGGAGCAGACAGGACCAGGGGTCAACGAACGTGCAGAGCCGCGTTAGAGAGGGAGGGGTTGGGTTTATGGCTTTGATGTGCACGTCCAATAAACGCTACATCATAGCGGTTTGGGTTGTGTGTAGAAAATATATTGTTCCTGTGCAACTAACTGGCTGTTCACCAAATGCTGCTTCATGTGGGTTTTATCACGGGGCATGCTGTTTTGGTTGAGAGTTTTGATTTGTATGGCAAATCTCGTGAGATATGGCGTTGTAAGGGGGAAATAAATAACTACAAAAATGTATTATACCTTCATTGAAAAATATGTATCGCCAGTTAGATATCAGGAATCGGCTGTCGTACTGAGAGTCGCGGGTTTGACTCCTTATGAAAGCGGGAATGTATCCTGACATAAGGATATCCATGAATCCAACCTCCGTTGGGGTACTCGAAAATACTTAAAGAACCAAGCAAAGGCGGCTGGGCGTTGTGTTATTTGGAAAAAACCTTAAATTTTTATCGTTACACTCATGATTATTGACAACTTTCTCTTTTAATCAAGGTGTTATGTGAAACTGAAAATTTCTTTACCGAGCCTTGTTAAAAAATCTTAATTTAAGGCATAAAAAATGGGACAAGATTCTATTACAATAATTGCAAGAACAAACACGTTCAAACTCGTCTTTCCCGTCTGGCAGCAGGCTGGTAACACTCGTATAGTAGGAGCGTCTGTAATAGAGAAGACAAGAGCCTGTTTTGCTATTTTGTATAAGCACATCCCTCTTCAAAATTATGTTATGATTTCGTGATGGCGTCACTTCCTTTCAGACATCTTTTAACGGCCCCGAGTCATTAAGTCGCTTCTGCTAATTGGTGCGGTCCACGGGTTTAGGCAGAAGTTCAAAGCCATACTGAGGAGAAAGGGGCAGCAAGAGCGGGGCCATATTTCACAACAAATGGCGGCGGTAACTGCAACGGCGGTTTTGGTAGGAACTTTGGGAGGGTCGGTGGTGGTGGGGGGGGGGTTGGGTGGCAGTGACGTGGTGATGGCGTTGGGGTGGAGGTAGGAGATATTCTTATTATAAACCTGTCAGTTCTTATCATTTAGTCATTCAGCTTAACCAAAATTTACTTTATATTATCCAACTCTCGTATGTTCAACCATCTTATTCTATCGATCTTTTACTCTTCCTAAGATCTCATAAATCTTCATCCAAATTTCACTTGATCGGTAATGATTCATTTCAACGAGTTGACTCCAGCGGCGTACCCACGAGGCATTTCTTTCCCTAAAAATTTTTTTCGTGATGATAGACCACATTTTCATGTCGTAGTTTAATGTTGGGATTCTATGTTAAATGGAATATTTTATTCTTTTTAAAAGAAGTAAATTAATTCACTGTTACAGTTTGTTCAATAATTGGATTACATAAAACTAAAATCCAATCCAACATTAATTGCCAGGTATAAATTACAGAGCTTAAAAAATGAAAGAAAGATTCTCCACGCCTAATTGTTTGAATGAATTTTATCCCTTGAGTCATGCCTGTAGGGGAATAACTCTAATCATAATTGTATATTTCAACAAAGGGTGGTAACTACATCCAGTTTGAAGCCATTTTTGAGTTTCTGTTTTTTTGTTGTTTTTTTTGTTTTTTTAAAAACCCGGACAAAATGACCAAGCGGTGGAGGAGAGGGGAGTTAACTCTGTTGTTCGCGATGACAAAGGAAGGGAAGTAATCGATGATAGATTAAAGAAGTCTTTATGATCGAGTCGCTATCATGATTTGATACCCGTTTCCGGGAACAAATCCCGGTTCGCCAGCAGTGCAAAATGTAGAAATTCCCTTTCCATATTGAAAACGAAAAGTGTGCCTTTTATGAAACTGAACAATATGTGTCTGCCTGGATAGAAATCAATGCAAGAATTGCCTCGATTGATAAGAACATTAAAATCTAACTTATTAAACATTAAGTTCACATAACGTTCATTTCTAAAAGAGTCAAGTTTAAGTGTGCAATATATGAACATATCTATTTTATGTCATGCTAAAAATAAAAAGCTATCTACTTCTATTTTTAAAGAAATTTTTAAAATATTTTTTATATAGAAAAATCCAAGATTCCTGTTCCTTTAATTCGGTAAATGTATGAATTAAAAACAGGGTATTAGTAGGCCTGACAGGACCTAACAGAACAGCGAACGTTTCGGCAAAGAGCCTTCCTCAACGGACAAAGAGTACACAAATGAAACGAATAAAACGAAATAATACAAATAAAAACACTTAGCTGCGGTGAAATCCAAGTATTCGAGTAGATATAAAGTAAGGAGAGAAAAGTAGGAGCTTATATAGGAAAGGATAGGGTGGGTGTGGTCAATCAATCAGCTTGTCAGTGCGAACACAACGTTGATCCCATGTGGTGTTAGAGTCCCATACTCATGGATTAGTCTATTCTCCAGACTGACCCGGCCGGGTGTGTTTGTACAAGAAACCATGACGGTGACGGACATGTCATTGACGCCCATGTGGTCACGTCCATTGAAGTGTCGGGAGACAGGACACTGTTTGTCTTGTTTAATGGCACGTACATGCTCAACGATACGGCAGGAGAGTAACCTCCCCGTCTCACCTATTTAAAAGCCTGATTGCAGTCTCAGCCCCATTACTTTATTTTCTTTAATTCGGCATTCCAGAAACAAGGACGACTCATCGGAGTGCCTGCACGCAAGTATCGTTCATAGTCATATCACTAATAATGCAAACGCAACATGTACCAGAAATCGATGCCAGTAATAAGATAATCGGTACCTGAGATTTAAAATAAGAAAATGTTCTTACAGAAGCTGAAAGTAAAACTTAAGTGTAGCCACCCTCCACCCCTCCCCCCTCTTTTTTTTCACCACTCCCTTGGTTAACACTAATAACTCATGAAAACTTGACTCCGATTCCTTCCTCCTTATATATTCACCAGTCAAAAAGCCCTTCCTTCGAATCTTAACCACAATATCCCATTCTTCCGAGTTAGTCCCTACTCCTTAGGTATTGCTAAGTTCTCCCTACGCTCTCCCCAGATCCGCTTTGAAAATCTCCCTAGGATGGCCCTATCCACCGTTGCCTTTGCCCAACCCAAACCCAACCCTAACCTCTAGGCTGGGAAAGGTCACCAACTGTCTCCCATTAACGATACTACAGCTGCAAACGGCTCAACGATTAGCGATTTAATATCGGCTGCAGACATCTTACCGTTTTAAGACATCATTGATTTCATCAATTGTTTCGCTGCTGTATTCGATAAATGAAGAGAGGTCGACCACGTACGCTCAATTGTTTATCGATTACAACAATTTTTTTAAAGGCGCAAGAAATCGTTGTCTGTCAACTAGACAACGCCGGTGTTGAGCAAATGACGTCATCGGCGCGATTTCAGACATACAGTTCATTGTTTCAACAGCTGGATTAGGTCAAAGGTTAAGGTTGAAAGCACACTTACATTCTCTGAGAGGGTCAAATTTTATTGAACAGGCCTATAACAGATCCTCTTAACCGTATGGACGTTTTGGATTTTTAAAAAACTTTTGCTGTCCTCCCCCACCCCACACAGCCCCCATCTCGGGTTTAACGATAAGAGCCCCCCCCCTTTTTTTTCTCCCACTAATTTTTTTTTCATTTTAAACAGTTCTGATATCTTGCCTCCAGGGGCGTTCCTAGGGTGTTGAAGGGAGGCTTGTGTTACACGGTGCTCGTCTATTTGCTAATGAGTTACACACTACACATCTCTTGTGCTACACGGTGCACATTTATTTTCCAATGAGTTATAGGTCTCTTCTGTAAATGACATATGTTATCAAGGATAACATTTTGGACGCAATTTCCCTTGGAAAAATTGCGTTTATAGATTCGAAATGTCTGTCAAGCTTGACAATGCAACTCCTCTTGAAACATACCAGATAGAGGGTTGGGGTCTTTTGAAAATATGCTAAGGAGGTCCCAAGGATGTGCAACTGCCAAAAAAAATGCCGAAAAGGTTTACTGGATTTCCGGAAAATCCAAAAAAAGACAAACGAAAAAGTATCAGTATTTAGTCAATTTCTCGCAAACCATACACTCTATCGGGTTGAAACAAACGTCAAACAATGGCTAAAAATAGTTAGAACAATGTTGGAGACGAATCTTTAGCCTACGACATTTCGTTCGACTCCCGTAATTTTAGAAGCATTTTTAAAGCAATCGTTTTCTTTAGTTTCAAAATTATTGATTTGAAATGTCTTTTAATGTAATCTAGAATGAAAGTTAATGGAGTTTTCAGACTTAGTGAATGCTTATGTTAGATTGTTGCGTGGTGTGCATTATATTGACACATTCTTGGTGTGATGTAGCGTGAGGGGAAATGACGTCACATTGTTTTTACTTTCAGAATAACTTATTTGAATCGACTTTTCATGTAATCTAGAATGATTTCCCTTGAATAAATAATCGGAAATTCTTTTTGGAAATAAAATTGCTTTTAAATACTCATTCGAGGTTTTATTTCTTGTTTAATGTTAGCAGTAATGATTTTAAAAATATTTTTAAATTAAAAAAAAACAACACTAAAATTATGAGTTGTACTTGCTCACTCCATCCCCAAATTCCCACCCACGCAACACAACACAACACATCTCAACATATCACAACACAACGTACCACAAAACAATGCAACACAACCCAGCCTAACTTAGCACAACACATCACAAAGGAACACATTACAGCTGTGAGATGTGAACTGCCATTAGGTCGGACGCACGAGCTCCACACAAAATCAGATTCGCACAATTA
>CALYLW010000203.1:787500-818025 GCA_944989445.1 Ampullaceana balthica
TGCCTATAATATACCACAGAGAACAAGACATGATAATATGATGCCTATAATATACCACAGAGAACAAGACATGATAATATGATGCCTATAATATACCACAGAGAACAAGACATGATAATATGATGCCTATAATATACCACAGAGAACAAGACATGATAATATGATGCCTATAATATACCTAAAATGTACTGCAGAGAACAAAATGTGAAAATGAAATGCACATAAAAACATCAACAATATGTTTGTGATTGCCTGACTTGTTACATTCTTAACTATCACCCGCCACAACCACACACACGCACACAAACACACACACACACACACACACACACACTACACTCACACACGCTGACACGCTAGCATGATGAAAATCATCAGTTTAATCAAATTTTATTATTGATATTGTTATGTATTTTTTATAAATGTTGTTTTATATTTTTATATATATTGTTATAATTTTTAATTTGTTGTTATTTTTATGTCTGTCTGAAAAAAAAAGAAACAACAATCACACAATTACTAGATGCTTCATTCAATTTTGACGTGTTTTTCGTTAATGGCAATAATTGGACATTCTCCATGGAATTCCCAGCAATGAACGATAATTGTAGCAATATTCCGTATCTCCAAGGCAATAAGGCAACTATATAAAGAAAGAAATTACAGATCCCCCCCCCGACCCCTCTAACGCACACATGCCAAACGGAACACATATCAAATACGAACACTAAAGTACACACAATGATATAAACTAATGTCACGTGACGGACACATCAGTTCATGCGGTGAAACGAAATCAGACGGTCATTATTTTGAACAATGACTTGACTTCCTGTTTGATACGAGACTTTAATATTATAACAGAAGTCTGCTCATGGTGGCATGCGATAAGACGAAAGGGATGGTAGAAATGATGGAATCAGGTGATGGGGCGCCGAATGATGGTAGTCTCAGGATTGGACCGGGGGAATAGGGCATCAAATGATTCTTGTCTTAGGATTGGACCGGGGGAATAGGGCATCAAATGATTCTTGTCTTAGGATTGGACCGGGGGAATAGAGCATCAAATGATTCTTGTCTTAGGATTGGACCGGGGGAATAGGGCATCAAATGATTCTTGTCTTAGGATTGGACCGGGGGAATAGGGCATCAAATGATTCTTGTCTTAGGATTTATTTTATTTAATTTTTTTTTGGGGGGGGGTAGGGGGTGGATATGGTTCGTGGTGATTTATTCATAAAGATTAACGGACTTATACAAAGTACTAGATCGACTTTCACAAATGATAAATGGTCTTGTACACAGATATACAAGGGCTTGCAAATTACGTTAAGTGGAACAGAGATTCAAAGTAAAATAAAACGATAATATAAAGATAAATGGACTAGTACCTAAACATAAATGGGCTTGTATCTACAGATAAATGGACTTGTACCTAAGGACGGATGAACTTGTAAAGAATGGTAATAAACGTGAAGTAAATTCTGATAGCTGCTTATCTTTTTTTGGTTTTCAAATCTTGCCTGATTTCAAGCAAAAACTGAACATAGAATGCCAACAGAAATTAAACATATATTTCCAGCTGGAGTTGAAAGGAATAAATTACAAAATACGAGGGAGGAAATTCTTCTCCATCAAGGCGTCGTGGTCATGGCTTATTTCCCTTGGTGATGGATCTTTCACATCCGGAGACAAAACACGGCTGCACTTGGCGGGAAGGATTACAATAACAGAAGGGAGATCACCGTCTTAGTGGGAACATTGGTTGTCTTACCCTGATTGTCTAGCTCGTGCCGGAACGTGACTCTCATTCGAAGGAAGTGACGTAATGAGATGTACTGAAGTAGAATCTAAAGGGAACAACGGGATTGACTTTGAGATCTTGTTCTGACGGTAATAAATGATGCGTCTGCTAAGAAAACAATTTTGGAATATTAAATCTTTTGATTGTTTTTCAGAGATGTTTATTAACTATTTTTTTTACGTGGAAAATCTTTGTTTAACTTTTATGTTACAGTAATTTATTCTTGATGATTTTAAAGAGAATCTTTGAGACTTGAGTTCAATTTTTAAAAAGTTCTTAAACTCTACAATGTGGGCGCCATCTTGTCGTAAGTGGATGTCATTATATAATAATTTTCTCTTCAGGTTTTAAAAGTCAACCTTCGAAACTAGTTTTCATTTTTAAATCCTTTATATTAACTCGTGGTGTCGGGTTGCTTGCTTGCACCCTTGCACCAGTGCTTGTCGCCAAAACTTTGGATCAATTTTTAACCCACTTCCTCGTAAGCTAGCAAGCTGAAATTTTGCAGGCAGTTTTGTACCGATGATAAAAACAATGTATCAAAAATTCAGATCGATCGCATGTATCGTAATTTAATTATTGATTTTTTAGATTATTTTATTTATTCCTATGTATCATGTTATTTTTTGAGATAGAGTGTAAGGGTGCGAATTATATTGAACAACCTTTCTGTCGCGCAATTAGGTGCGTATTTTATTGACAACACTTTTTATAAAAATATTCCTGATCGGTGCACATTATATTAAACATGTTTTACGACACAACTACAATTGTGTATTTTTGGATGGTCTTGCGCTGCGTATTATAATGTACATTCTTTTAGTTACTTCTCGTACATAAAGGATTTATAGTCAAAAACTTGTTTTTTTACGGGTTTTTTTACACGCTTTTATGTAAGTCACACTGTTTGTATGTTGTATCCATCCATCCTTCCTTCAAATCTTGAAACGTAAAATTAAACCACTTCTGATGGTCCTAGAGATCTCAAAATTTTATTATTACACGCTTTTATTTAATCACACTGTTTGTATGTTGTATCCATCCATCCTTCCTTAAAATCGTGAAACGTAAAATTAAACCACTTCTGATGGTACTAGAGATCTCAAAATTTTACCACAGATAGATCTTGGATGACAATGCATTGTGTCAAAATTTCAGATCGATCGAATGTATCGTAATTAAATTAATCAATTTTTAGTTTATCTCTGTTTATCACTGTTTAGAATGTATAGTCGTCTGCTAGAGTTGACCTCCACGGCTCACTGGTTTCACTCCAGCCTTCGTTTACCAAATTCCAGTGTTTACATCAAGGACAGGGGAGATCAGCGCGTTTCAGTCTGTAAATGTTTGTAAATAAAAGCGTGTCCTTTTTAAAAAAAGATTTTTTTACATTTTACTTATTAAAATTTATTTTTAAAGTTCTCAAATTCCACGACAAAAAGCCACAAAGAGTTAGGCTTATCTAAGTTTATTTAGGGGGGAGGGGGGAGGGGGAGGGGCAGGGGGTAGGGGGTAAGGGCTACATCAGAAGCGTTGGATGGAAGAAATAAATCAGTATCACCACTTGGAACTACACTTCACTATCTTATATCTGGCAGGCTTCATTGTGACAGTTCGATGAGACAGTCATTTTTAAAGATCTTTGTGGTATTTAATAGTGACAGATTTGTGGGACATGTTATCGTGGCAACTTGTTCTGACAATTAATTGCGATTGTTCATTGTGACAGTTCATTTGTGAGAGTTCAAAATGACACACCCATGTGACAATTAGTTGTAACAGTTCGTTTTCGTCAGTCCAGGGCGACAGTTCAATGTGGCCGATCCTTGTGACAATTCTTTGTGATAGTTGATAGCAACGGGGTTTTCAGAGCAGTTTATCTTCATGCTTGTCTTCATTGCACATCTTGTAAATAAAACCAAGCCCGGATTATCTTCGATAATAATCGATTATTCTATTCCAGACGATATCCTGAAATATAATTCAAACATTAAAAGTATAATCAAGATCCCATCCACGGAACAAATTAAATGTGGAACAATTCATCATTGGGCACAGCTACTAAATAAATAAAATAATATCAAGTTTCTCAAGTCATAACCTTTTCACTTGTTTTAACAAGTTTTGAATCCCCACATCTGTTACATTGAGTTTGCTAAGATCATTCATGCCTCGTGTGCCATGTTTTTTAATAGCAGTGAAGATATAGTCTCCGCTTCAATAATTAAGTACGTGTATTCCCACACAAACAATATCAATTCTATGGTAACCCACTTCCAGAAGTCGACACGTTGTAGGAGTGAACAATTTGACACCTGGCTTGACCGTTATATTGACGTCAGGATCAACGTAAAACAGAATGTGAGATGCAGCTGACAGAGTTATTTCAACGGTCAACATTGATCCTCTCCCCCCTCCACCCCCCCCCCACCCACACACACCAGTTTGTACTTTTAAGAAGGATCTCATTGTTTAAATATAGTTTAAGTGATGGTATCTGTCTGAGGGGTGAAGGTTGGGGAGGTGAGAGGGGATGTGGTGAGATGAGAGGTGATGTGGTGAGATGAGAGGTGATGTGGTGAGATGAGAGGTGATGTGGTGAGATGAGAGGTGATGTGGTGAGATGAGATGTGGTGTGGTGAGATGAGAGGTGATGTGGTGAGATGAGAGGTGATGTGGTGTGATGAGAGGTGGTGTGGTGAGATGAGAGGTGGTGTGGTGAGATGAGAGGTGGTGTGGTGAGATGAGAGGTGGTGTGGTGAGATGAGAGGTGATGTGGTGAGATGAGAGGTGATGTGGTGAGATGAGAGGTGGTGTGGTGAGATGAGAGGTGGTGTGGTGAGATGAGAGGGGATGTGGTGAGATGAGAGGTGATGTGGTGAGATGAGAGGTGATGTGGTGAGATGAGAGGTGGTGTGGTGAGATGAGAGGTGGTGTGGTGAGATGAGAGGGGATGTGGTGACATGAGAGGTGATGTGGTGAGATGAGAGGTGATGTGGTGAGATGAGAGGTGATGTGGTGAGATGAGAGGTAATGTGGTGAGATGAGAGGTGATGTGGTGAGAGGAAAGCAATTTAGGTGGATGTCATGATGTAAGCGTCGCCAATTTATAATGTTGGGCCTACAATGTTGAGTCAACTTTCTTTTGTTATAAGGTCTTCCCTCGAACATGGACTCAAACAATGTTAGAAATTAGCTTTTTAAACGGGGACTTACTGACCACTAAAAGTCAAGAACCGTCGACTCAGCCAACGACACATCAGACTAGCTTCGAGTTGGTCCTTAATATCAGAAGTTTGAGATCCACTGTGAGCAGCCCCTGATCTTTGCATGACGTATGACAACGCCTGACACAAAACACCGAAATGGTCACGTGATATTTTAAGTGGCAAAACTCCCCCCCCCTTTTTTTCCACTAAAATGATACATACTCACACAGACACTCAAGTCGCATAAAACAACAATTTCAACACATACCCACGTTTTATTTTTAAATATAACAATGGAACCGAATTATTTATAAACAGATACATGAAGCATAACCTACACCGAAAGTTAAATCAAAGAGAGAAAAATAATCCTATAGACAAGAAAGACATCTGCTCATATCCAGGAATGTTGATCACCACTCGAGGGAGGGACGAGGGAGGAAAACTCCAACTCGTTTGTCATGCCGGTTGTAGGATGATGTCAACAATGTTGAACAATGCACGCGTTGAACATTTTTGTCTCAGATTTCATGAAACCGTGGTTATTTTTTATTTATTTTTATTTTTATTTATTTATTTTTTTTATTTTTTTTATTTTTTTTTGGTTTTTTTTTGTGTGTTTTTTTCTGTCCGACATAGGGGCCATTAACATGGGGGGGGAAATATGATAGCGATTAATTTCTTTGCATAATTTTTGGTGGTGTTAAACAGGTGTAGGGCCCTGAATGAGGGGAGCACGGGGCCCTGAATGGGTGAGCAGGGGCCCTGAATGGGGGAGCATGGGGCCCTGAATGGGGTAAGTATGACCCTCAATAGGGGTGGGGAGGAGGAGGTGAAGTAGTTTGTGATAGCATTGGAGTTATGACATATATGTAATTTTCGGTGTGAGAGTATGTGTGTGTGATATGTTTGTGTGTGAAAGAGAAAAGACATTTATTAATGTGTGAGAAAGAGCGAGAGAAAAGAGATTTATTGACCAAACCACGTGTTCCGCGTGTATGTTAAAAGCAACCTAACCACGTGTGCCGCGTGTATGTTAAAAGCAACCTAACCACGTGTGCCGCGTGTATGTTAAAAGCAACCTAACCACGTGTGCCGCGTGTATGTTAAAAGCAACCTAACCACGTGTGCCGCGTGTATGTTAAAAGCAACCTAACCACGTGTGCCGCGTGTATGTTAAAAGCAACCTAACCACGTGTGCCGCGTGTATGTTAAAAGCAACCTAACCACGTGTGTCGCGTGTATGTTAAAAGCAACATAACCACGTGTGCCGCGTGTATGTTAAAAGCAACCTAACCACGTGTGCCGCGTGTATGTTAAAAGCAACCTAACCACGTGTGCCGCGTGTATGTTATAAAGCAACCAAACCTCGTGTGCCGCGTGTATGTTATAAAGCAACCAAACCTCGTGTTCCGCGTGTATGTTAAAAGCAACCTAACCACGTGTGCCGCGTGTATGTTATAAAGCAACCAAACCTCACGTGCCGCGTGTATGTTATAAAGCAACCAAACCTCGTGTGCCGCGTGAATGTTATAAAGCAACCAAACCTCGTGTGCCGCGTGTATGTTATAAAGCAACCAAACCTCGTGTGCCGCGTGAATGTTATAAAGCAACCTAACCTCGTGTGCCGCGTGTATGTTATAAAGCAACCAAACCTCGTGTGCCGCGTGCATGTTATAAAGCAACCAAATCTTGTGTGCGGCGTGGTGGTAATTAGAGAACGATAGTAATATTAATTTTCATGTCCACAATCTGACAATGAACCAAAGAAGAACGATGATTTGCTTTAATAAATTAACATATATACATGCGCCATTTAAGCCCCCCACCCCCAACACAAAAAAAAACAACAACAAACAACAACAACATAATCAATGTAGCCTTACTTTAAAAGTGCACTTCACCTAGTAATCTAATGTACAGCCTACAATCTCACTCACACGGCTGAATGCGGGCACCGCATCGGTTGACCTTTGAACCCATATCTACCTAGAGACAAAGCGCTACCGTTGAAGAAAGCACACCTGACTTCGGTCAGGCGTCCCCGGTTGTTATCTCTGTGTACCAGGGAACGTTGAGGTCACGTGATGTGACGTCATCGACATGCGCCGCGTCGATTCCTAGTAAACATCAACATCGTCCAAAAAAAAATGACGTCGCCGTTCTTCACACGTCACTTCCGACTAAACATCACCTCAATGGTCCGCAATGGAGCCTTCACACCAGCAGCATCAAAACACGAAACTCGTTGAGCGTCAAGACCATCACGTGGTTGTTTCGGCGTTTACTTCACTTTTCTAGCATGGGATCCAGAGCGGTGCGGCAAGTGAACTACAAAATGTGCGTCTCTACTGAGTTGAGCATCACTGGTGTAAGGTTATACCACAGAGAGAGAGAGAGAGAGAGAGAGAGAGAGAGAGATGCGATAATGTTAATGAACTTATCTGTGGTAGGCACACGAACGCTCTCCTCCCCCCGCCCACATCCAAACATCCACTGGATGGATGGATATGCGATCACAGCGAGTGTTTACCATAGCAAGAACTCGATGCCCGAGTCGATGAATGATCGTGTGGCATGACAAACGATACTGATCCCCAACGAACGATACTGTACCCAAACGACCGATACTGCACCCCATCGAGCGATACTGCACCCCATCGAGCGATACTGTACCCCATCGAGCGATACTGTACCCCATCGAACGATACTGCTCCCTCAACGAACGATAATGTACCCCATCGAGTGATACTGTACCCCATCGAACGATCCTGCACCCCATCGAACGATACTGCTCCCCCAACGAACGATACTGTACCCCATCGAGCGATACTGCACCCCATCGAACGATACTGCTCCCCCAACGAACGATACTGCACCCCAACTAACAATACTGCACCCCTACGAACGATACGTTACCCCGAGTGTGTGATCACGATTTTCATTGGCATTAAAAGTCGGGTCATACGGTCTACAGATTGCTTTATATAACAATAATATGTATATGAAAATACTATATGTGCTTAGTTTCCTTATGATTTGGATGTGTCAAGAAAAAAAGGGCTGGTGTTACGTTTCTCAGACAAACACGATTAGCATCATCTACCTGGCTAGCACCTTCACTGAGCGTCACACTTGACGTTACATGAGGTGACAGGTAACATTGTAACACCTGTGTTTTTCATCATCTACCCTGCTAGTTAGAGTCACACTCAATGTCACATGAGGGGAAAGTAACATTGTAACACCTGTGTATATACTTGAGGTCTCAGGTCAAGCTGACCCACTGTAACAGTAGCAGGGATTGAAATGGACATTTTACACGAAGACTGGTATATCAATGTTTTTTTAAAATCCTTTATATTAACTCGTGGTGTCTGGTTGAACCCTTGATTGCTTGCTTGTCGCCAAAACTTTTGATCAATTTTTAACCCACTTGCTCGTAAGCTAGCGAGGTGAAATTTTGCAGGCAGTTTTGTACCGATAATAAAAACAATGTATCAAAATTTCAGATCGATCGCATGTACCGTAATTAAATTATTGATGTTTTAGATTATTTTATTAATTCCTATGTATCATGCTATTTTTTTTAGTTAGAGCGTCGTGGTGCGTATTATATTGAACAACCTTTCTGTCGTGCAATAAGGTGCGTATTTTATTGACAACTCTTTTTATAAACATATTCCTGATCGGTGCGCATTATATTAAACATGTTTTACGACACAACTGCGATTTTGTATTTTTGGATGGTCTTGCGCTGCGTATTATAATGAACATTCTTTTAGTTACTTCTCGTACATGGATTTATAGTCAAAAACTTGGTTATTTACGTTTTTTTTAAAATTTCTTGGTTGGTTTTTTTTTGGGAAGGGGGGGGGTGAAGTTTCTAAATGGGGGCAGGCGGGGGGGGGGATGGAAGCATGCATAGGGGTTAAATTGACCAATATCCATCAATCATTCCATGCGATGTAAAAAAAAAGGTACATTTTTTTCATATCATTCCAATTTCTATATTAGGTAAAAATTCAAATTACCAGTCCTACTATTAATTATACTGGAAATTGAAAGATTGTTTTTTTTTATTTTCAGCTCCAATTTTTAAAGATCATTTCAACTTTTATGTGGGCTCCACGATAATTGAAAAATAATACAATTTTTTTTTGGCAAGTAGTCCAAACCTCATGAAATGTTTATGAAACCTTTCATAAGTTGAGATAAGATAAATTAGCATAGCATTCTTTCCTCCAACCATTTAAATGGAAATGACAACAAAACATGACTAAAATCAATAACATCGTAAATTTATCCAAGGATAATAATTTAAAATTTCAGATTTTAGTTTACATGGACATTTTCGGGAGGTGGTAGGAGGGAGGTGGTAGGAAGGAGGTGGTAAGAGGGAGGTGGTAGGAAGGAGGTGGTAGGAAGGAGGTGGTAAGAGGGAGGTGGTAGGAAGGAGGTGGTAAGAGGGAGGTGGTAGGAGGGAGGTGGTAGGAAGGAGGTGGTAAGAGGGAGGTGGTAGGAAGGAGGTGGTAGGAAGGAGGTGGTAAGAGGGAGGTGGTAGGAAGGAGGTGGTAGGAAGGAGGTGGTAAGAGGGAGGTGGTAGGAAGGAGGTGGTAAGAGGGAGGTGGTAGGAAGGAGGTGGTAGGAAGGAGGTGGTAAGAGGGAGGTGGTAGGAAGGAGGTGGTAAGAGGGAGGTGGTAGGAAGGAGGTGGTAGGAAGGAGGTGGTAAGAGGGAGGTGGTAGGAAGGAGGTGGTAGGAAGGAGGTGGTAAGAGGGAGGTGGTAGGAGGGAGGTGGTAGGAAGGAGGTGGTAAGAGGGAGGTGGTAAGAGGGAGGTGGTAGGAGGGAGGTGGTAGGAGGGAGGTGGTAGGAGGGAGGTGGTAAGAGGGAGGTGGTAAGAGGGAGGTGGTAGGAGGGAGGTGGTAGGAGGGAGGTGGTAAGAGGGAGGTGGTAAGAGGGAGGTGGTAGGAGGGAGGTGGTAGGAGGGAGGTGGTAAGAGGGAGGTGGTAGGAAGGAGGTGGTAAGAGGGAGGTGGTAAGAGGGAGGTGGTAAGAGGGAGGTGGTAAGAGGGAGGTGGTAGGAGGGAGGTGGTAGGAGGGAGGTGGCAGGAGAGAGGTGGTAGGAAGGAGGTGGTAAGAGGGAGGTGGTAAGAGGGAGGTGGTAGGAGGGAGGTGGTAGGAGGGAGGTGGCAGGAGAGAGGTGGTAGTAGGGAGGTGGTTGGAGGGATGTTGTAGGAGGGAGGTGTTAGGAGGGAGGTGGTAGGAGGGAGGTGGCAGGACGGAGGTGTCAGGAGGGAGGTGGTAGTAGGGAGGTGGTTGGAGGGATGTTGTAGGGGGGAGGTGGTAGGAGGGAGGTGGTAGGTGGTAGGAGGGAGGTGGTAGGAGGCAGGTGGTAGGAGAGAGGTGGCAGGAGGGAGGTGGTAGGAGGGAGGTGGTAAGAGTCAGGTGATAGTAGTCAGGTGGTAGGCTAGTAGGGAGGTGCTTTCTGGAACCACACAATCACTAAGACATTAACCAACAATCTAGTGGTAAGATGCCGTCTCAAGTCTAGCTATATATCGACGTGGCCTCGTCTCCTACGTGTATGACAACACTTGCTTTATATTCAGGCACGTGATAGTTAACCAGGGGCTTATTGTCAGTATGAGGGAACCAGGGGCGTATGGTCAGTATGAGGAAACCAGGGGTGTATTGTCAGTTTATGGCACCGTAGCGTATTGTCAGTTTTGGTACAGTCGTATAATTAATTTTAGGCAACATGAATGTCAAAGAAATCCATTTAGTATCAACCTCATTTAGTCAAAAAACTTGAAGCAGCCAGGATTAGGCAATAAGTGATAGGCATCAAGGATCAAAGCCGTGGCCTGTGAACAGATCACTCGCCAACAGATCATATGTCATGGTCTGTGGACGCAATTATCTTCTGCTTAGAAGGAGCGTCTGTATAGATAAGATAAGATAAGAAGATAAGATTAGGCAACGTTATCATAAACAGCAATAGGATACTTAGTAAAATAACTGACTAGCTGAAATCCCCCAACCTTTTTTTTTGGACAAAATAATTTACTCTGATTATTTTTACAATAGCGTGTTATTTTCACATACGGCTTTTTCCTCTTTGCTTGTGGTTGGGTTTTACTCTCGACACAATACAATTTAGGAATGTCCAATAGTTATTTTCTTTTTGTTCAGTGTGTCCTTGACAAAAAGAAGTTTTTTTTAAATAGTGTGAGGGATACTCGCATATTCGTATAAAACAGCAATAATAATCAATATACATAATTCCCGTTGTCTGTATGTATGGATGTAATTTGTAGGTGGCGCTGCGAAATTTGAAATGCTGTTAGGTGGCGCTGCGATCGATTTTGTTTTATCGTGCTGCACCAAGAATAACACTTTTCGAACGTTCCGCATAAAATTCTTCAATATGATAATAAATGAATCAAATAAAAATAAATAAAATAAATGAAAGTTCTGTATTACGTTATTTTTAAATCTGATGTGTATTTTATTTTTGCAAACTTCCTTCACTTTTTGACGGTGTGATACGCTTGTTATTATAATAATAACAATAATTTGATAATTTATATGGTGCACTTCCCCTCAAGCAGCTGGGCTCACAGCTCTTCACTTAAAAATAGTAACACACATATATTTATAAAGGCAATCCAAGTAAAACATTCACATCCTAACTTCAACAAAGTAAGGTTTGGGATGGCACTTCCGGTGGAGTAAAGTACCACTTCTGGTGGAGTAAAGTAACAATAATGATTGAGTAAAGTAACACTTCCGGTGGAGTAAAGTACCACTTCTGGTGGAGTAAAGTAACAATAATGATTGAGTAAAGTAACACTTCCGGTGGAGTAAAGTACCACTTCTGGTGGAGTAAAGTAACAATAATGATTGAGTAAAGTAACACTTCTGGTGGAGTAAAGTAACACTTCTGGTGGAGTAAAGTAAAACTTCTGGTTAACGGAAATTGCTCAAAAATTGATAGAATCCTACGCATAGGATCTAACAGTTATATATGAAATTTCGTCCTCCTAACTGAAACGTTACTGGAATGGTCGTGTTCACACGCACACACACACACAGACAGGCACACGCGCATACAGACAAGAATGTAAAAAGGCGCATTTCCTACTCAGGAAGGTGTAAAATGTCTGAATTTGTCAAAATCTCGATTGATTTTGATTTTTTTTGCGCGAATGCAACACTTCCCCCTAATCTCAATATACGAATCTACATTTACCCTATTCTACTCCGTTACATTACCTTTTTTGTATTATCCATATAGTTCTACTCCAATGTTAAACAGGGTCTTTGCCCTATCCCTACATTCTACCCCCACCCCCTCCACCCCACCAAATGTTAAACAAGGTATATGTAGGCATGGAGCACAACTTGACCAGAAAATCGTCTCTCTTATTGAATTAGTTGAGAGACAAAGATGACGTCACGCCAGTTACCTGAACGCCTCTCAGCACGGTAGAAAGTGGCGGATACGTTACAATGCATTCTTTTGTAATTCATGGTAATCAAAGGTTGTAGTTGTTTTTGTTGTTTTTGTGTGTGGATGAGCTTATTTTCCCAATAACTTGTTGACGTTGAATTGCTCTGTCTTTGATGTTTTGATGAATGATTGAAAATTTAAGGGCAGACTATTTTGAAACACAGCTATCTCCCATTGTTGTCTGGATGGGTCTTGGGTAATTAAACAGAGTCAATCGTCTCCCATTGTTGTCTCGCCGGTTCTAGTGTAATTGAAGTCTTACAGAGCTAAAGTTCTATGCAGCTGCACCAGATTCACTGGATTTGTCACAGAACAAAAGACATTTTGAACTCTAGCGCGTGACCGACGGACGGCATGAAAACCGTATGACTTTATGTATGTCATTAAGACACCTTCATTGTAGACATACAACAAACTTAATGATAAACGATATACAACAAAATCCTTAAAATTGACATACGACAAAATTCCAAATACTCGAGAGTAGTCCAGACAGACTAATAACTGCCGCATGACTGAAAGTAACCGTAAGTGGCTTAAGTGTGTTTCTAAATCTCTATGCAAAAAGACCCACTAATGACAAGATATCTCAAGGATTCTCGAAACACTTAGATGTGCCGCTACCATGAGGAATAGAGTCGCCAACAAGTTGTGTTTGTTTTATAAAAACTTGAGGCGTGGTTCTTAAAATATTGTTTTTTCAAATTCCATCAAGAAAAACAAGTTGCCGACCCCTGCATCTAGCTCACAACAACAACAGACTGGCAGGCGAGCGGCCGAGTTCAAAACGAGGCATTTTCCCACGGTGTTCCTCGAGGCATCAAAGATGGCTAACGAAGACGGAAGACGTCACGAAAATTTCAGCTTGTCATTTATAGCTGCACGGAGACATGGCGACCTCGATGGACGCACACGTGCAGGGGCGGATTCCTGAATAGAAATGTCATGGCGTTGTGTGTATAGTGGGGGCAAGTACAGGGGCAGAAACCTGAATCGAGAGAATTTGTGAATAGGAGCTAGCAGTTACAGGGGCGGAAATTTAAAATATAAAAAAAAGTTCGTGATTTGTTGTGGGTAGAACTAGCACGTACAGGGGCAGAATTAATTTTTAGATGTGAGTAAATGGGATGAGGAAACAGAGTGAGATCAAAACAATATTACTAAAAACTTCATACAAGAAAATTAAACGCTCAAGGTACGGTTTAACTTTTGTCTTCAAAATGTCAAAATTCGTTGCTGGGAAAGCCCTTAAACCGGTTGGTCGATCGTTATATCTGCACACGCAAGGAAAAGAGTTGCGGGGCGGGAAAGGAGGGTGTGGTGGAGAGAGAGATAATGAGAGCGAGGGGGGGAAGAGAGAGAGAGAGAGAGAGAGAGAGAGAGTGTGAGTGAGAGAGAGAGAGAGTGAGAGAGAGAGAGAAGAAAAATATTTTTCCTGCGATTTTTTAAAAATTCGTTGTGTAACTTTTGGGACAAGAAAGAATTCAATGAGAAAAGAGAAACGGTAAAACATTGATTTCTGTGGCTTTTGTTGTAAACAAATAATTAAACTTGCCAGAAAAGACTCACAGTTGCGCCAAACAGTCTAATGATAAACGTAGCTTGTATGTCCCATGCTGTCATTTATGTGGTTGTTAGGATATGAATGTTTATTTAATACAGTCAAACCTCTCACAACGAGCACCTCTAATAACGAGATTTTTGCATCACGGGCAAATTTTTTTGTTAAAAAGTTGCTCCCTTAACGAGCGAAGATTCGTATAACGAGTGACGCAGAATGGGAAAGTCCCTTTTTTCTTGGAAATTCATTAGTGAGCCGGCACTTCCGCCCTGATGTATTATTCTGTGTTAAGCATACTGTTTTCGTTAGTGATCTACCTTTTTTTTACAAATTTTGTATTGAGACAGTATTCGTAATTTTTTTATGCGCAAAGTGTAATAACCTGTGCTAAAATGTCTTCGAAAAAACAACACAAGAAGACAACCATAAGAGAGAAAATAATAACTGTTGAATTGAAACGAAAAACCATTGAAAAGCGAGAACAAGGTGGTTAATCTAGCGCGCAACTACAATCGGGCAACATCAACGATCTGCACTATTCTCAAGAAAAATTAAGGAGATGGATGCTTCAAATGGAGTGTCAAGATTGTCTACGAAACTGTTACGACACATTTTCGTCAAATTTTGAAGCGTCGGCAAAAACAAATGTCTTTACAGTTTTCTAGCTAAAAGAAATAAGGAATAATTAATCGTCATAAATTCACATTTTTGTTTACGTTTTTTGTTTCAAATCTAAATTGTATTCTAGTTGTTTCACTCTTTAACAATTCATAAGTAATTTTATTTGAATAAATGTTCATAAAAACTTTTGAAGAATGAGTTGTTGTTTTTCCGCATATAACTGATTGTAGTATTTTACATTGATTTGTATGGGAAAAAATTGTTTCGTATAACGAGTGCTTCGCTTAACGAGTAAGACTTTGGAACGAATTAATCTCGTTTTGAGATGTTTGACTGTACTTATATGTATGTCATTATCCTTATAAAAAGCGATGTGAGCCCAGTTCCTTACTGGGTAAAGCGCTATATAAATTATCAATTTATTATTATTATTATTATTATTATAATTATTATTATAAACATCATGTCAAAAAAATTGTCCATATGTGTGTTCGCTGAATCTTTGTCTCTACCCCCCCCCCAATACCATCGTCACCAGCCATCCCCCTCCACCCAACCGCTAGCCTCCCCCGGGCCAGGTCTACAAAACTATCAGCTGGACTGAGCTTTAAATCATGGTGACATTCCTGTGACCTTTCTGTGAATCAAGAAATCTCGATGCCTGGGGAGTGGTGACGTCACAGGTGACACTGACTGGTCATTCTAGAAAATGAAGAGTCGTCCATTCTGAGACTCGGAGTTCTAGATAAAAATCGATTATTTAAATAGTTTTGTCCCTCCAATTACGCTTTTCTGTATCTAGTTCCATTAGATTCCAAAGGTTCAAAAGTGAAGTCTTTAAATTTCAATATGTTTCCTACTTCATGCTAGACGGAAGAAAGGGAGGTAACTATCCCGATAACAGCAGACTTTGTTTTTTTTAAAATCCAGTGGCTCAAATTAAAAGTGTTGTCGGCCTTGACCTTGCAGTAAGACCAATGATCTTATTACCACCTCGGGGAAAATGGGACTACGGCCATTCCTCGCCATTGGTCAAATCGGTCATCGGAACCTCCGCGGCGAAGATCAGCTGACCACGACCACTAACTCAATGGCAATGGTATACCACAGGTCGAGACATTCAATTAGTGAATTCAGAGTTTCGAATGGCTCGGCCAGTGATCCTCAGACGGTTTTTTACAACGTTTTTAACCACGTTTTATTAACTCACTTTCGTTCCTGTTTGTTGGTTTGTCTGTCCACAATTTTTCAAAGCTGCCAACGTAAAATTAAACATTTTAGATGGTCCTAGAGATCACAAAATTTTACCACAGATAGATCTTGGATGACAATGCAGTGTATCAAAATTTCAGATCGATCGAATGTACTGTTATTAAATTATTGAACTTTTTAGTTTATCTATATATAAGCCTATGTATTATCCGTCTGCCCTTGTTTACATTACATTCACGTGCCGAGTTCACACCAACCCCGACCACATCAACCATGTTAAACATCAAGGGGAGATCAGTCATTTCCAGTCTGTAAATGTTTGTCGGGCAATACGTATTATATTTGAACATAATCAATACTTCAAAACTCACCATCGCATACACTTAGACCAATTAAACAACCCCGTAAAAACAAAGTTTTTGACTATAAATCCCTTATATATGAGACATGCGACAAATATTTACAGACTGAATCTGTTTCAACTCAACTTTGATTTTAACCCGGGGGGGGGGCGGGAGAGGGGAAAGGTCTTGTCACCGCGTCGGACGAACGACAGACTTATCTCCCTTGGCTTTGAAACTAGGTCAAGACTCTAGCAGACGACGACTTTTGTTTTTTCTAAATAGTGATTTATATAGTATAGATAAACTAAAAATTCATTAATTTAATTACGGTACGTTCGATCGATCTGAAATTTTGATACGATGCATTGTTAGGTGAGAGGGGTCCGTGTGGCAAATTTCAGCTTGGTGGCTTCACTGGAAGTGGGTCATTTTTGACTTTTGTTTTTCTAAATAGTGATTTATATAGATAAACTAAAAATGCATTAATTTAATTACGGTACGCTCGATCGATCTGAAATTTAGATACGATGCATTGTTAGGTGAGACGGGTCCGTGTGCCAAATTTCAGCTCGATGGCTTCACTGAAAGTGGGTCATTTCGACTTTTGTTTTACCGCGGGCGGTCGGGCGTCGCGGGACGAATGAATGAACGACGAACGAGTGACGACGAATGAGACGGCGGTGAAATTAATTTAAGGGATTTAAAAAGAATAAAATAATTAGAAGTAAAAAACAAATTTTTAAAGACCACGTTTTTATAAGCGACACTAAAAATAAGAAAATAATTTAAAACTTATACGTTCAAGTACTTTCATTTGATATGACTAAAAACGTGGGGCGGGCGCTTATGAGGTTTTACATATGCAGTTCACTCATTCTGTCACTTATAGATCTCCATTTAACTTTTATACTAAACACCCGCCCCACGTTTTTGGTCATATTGAATGAAAGTACTTGAACGTATAAGTTTTAATTTATTTTCTTCTTTTTATAAAAACGCTTATAAAAACGAGGTTTTTAAAAATCTTTATTTTACTTCTATTTATTTTAACTTTCAAAAAGCAACGTCACGCCATGGGAAAATAGAACAATGCTACCATACGTTATTTATTTGATTCATTTTACTATGCATTATTCTCCCATTGGTGCCACGTCCTCTCGTGGTGACCTGTTCTCTCGTAGTGCCCTGTCCTCTTTTGGTGCACTGTACTATCGCGGTGCCCAGTCTTCTATTGATGCCCTGTCCTCTATTGGTACTCTTCACTATCGTGGTGCTCTATCCATTGGTGTTGCCCTGTCCTCTTGTGGTGCCCTCTCCTGTCCTCTATAGGTGCCCAGTAGTATCGTGGTGCCCTGTCCTCTCGTTGTGCCCTGTCCTCTTTTGGTTCCCTGTCCTATCATAGTGCCCTGTCCTATCTTAGTGCCATGTCCTATATTTGTGCCCTGTACTATATTGGGGACCTGTCCCCTCGTTTTGTCATGATGTCCACTCGTTGTGCCCTTTCCTATTGTGGTGCCCCGTCTTAATGTGGTGCCTTGTCCTATTTTGGATGCCCTGTCCTTAAGTGGTGCCCTTCTATGTCTTTGCATATTGCCGTCCGATCTTAACTTCCACAATGACGTGTCTTCATGATGCCACTTCACAGCTCATAAATTATGTCAGAACATTTAACTAGTGAAATTACTACAAACAAAATAATTTTAAAATTTATTAGTGACATCTCGCGCGTTCACTGGACGGTCGCTATTTGCAGGTTCAATTAGTACTGAGGTACCTTTACGTACAAGAGAAAAAGCTAATTCGACTACAGTGTTTCCAGTTTTCGTCATAGTAACGGTTAATTGTTAGACACAAGACACGATTTTTAAATCCCTTATATTAACTTCAGATCCTTTCGAGCTGAAATTTTGCACATATACTTTTGTCCCATAACAATGCATTCTATCAAAATTTCAAATCGATCGAATGTACGTTAATAATAAATTAGTGAATTTTTAGATTATCTCTATGTATCTCTATGTAACAAGTTAATTTTTGTGCTAGACCGTCGCGCGGTATTACATTGAACAACCTTTTTAATATTTTCCTGTCGCGATCTGTAAATGTGTATGCTTGTCTGTCGCGGGGTGCCTATTATATCGAACATAATCAATGCTTTTTAGTTATTTCTCATATATAAGGGATTTATAGTCCAAATAGTAAGTTAATACGGGTTGTTTAATGGAACGGTTGATTTTAAAACATTGAATGAGCTCCCTTGTTTAAGTTTAAAAGAACAACAACTCATCCCCACCCCTCTCCCCACCCCCACTACCGTAATGTCATCCTCCTCGGTACAGATAGTGGACACTCTCGACCCAATTATGACGTCACAGCCAGCAGGAGACGACTTCCTTTCATCAATAGGAGACGAGGTGTTGACCAATGCCCTTCACAAACCTTGACATTGGAGTCAATTAGCTCTCGTCTGCCCGTTGTTGTTTTTTTCCACGTGTGACCTTACAATATCAAAAAGTTCTCCTACAAATTATTATTATTATTTTTTTTAAAACATAAATAAAAAGAACCCGTAAATTCCTTTATGTACGAGACATAACTAAAAGAATTATATACATAATTTGCAATGTATGTCACGTCTGTCTGTCCCGTCTGTCTGTCCCGTCTTTCTGTCCGTGACGATACTAATTTTAGAAAGCAGCGAACCAAATTACTGCACTACAAAAATAACTCTTTTCGAACGTTCCACATAAAATTGTGCAATATAAAAATAAATGAACAAAATTAAAATAAATAAAATAAATAAAAGTTATGTATTACATTACTTTTTATTCTGATGTGTATTTTTTCAAATTAAATATATTTCAGTTGAAATGTATTTATATTGATAACTTCCGTCATTTTTTTTTGGTAATACACTAGTGTTCATTATAATACGTGGCGCAAGACAATCCAAAAATACAAAATTTTAGTTATGTCTCGTAAAACGTGTTTAATATAATGCGCACCGATCGGGAATATGGTTATAAAAATAATTGTCAATATAATACGCACCGATCGCTAAACCGAGCTCAGCGTGACACGTAAAATGTAAACAAAAGCACCCCAGTACATCGCTCCAACACGTGAACTGAGATGTCACGTGAAAAAAACAACAATAACAAACCGTGAAATTGAATTACATACCTCGTATAGAGATAAACTAATAAAACAAACCCGTAAAAACAAAGTTTTTGACTATAAATCCCTTATATATGAGACATAACTAAAAGTATTGATTATGTGCAAACGCTACAAAACATTTACAGACTGAAACCGAAATTATCTCCCCTTTGCTTTTAACCCGGGGGGGGGGAAGGTATTGTCACCGATCGCTGGACTGAGCTCATCGTGACACGCAAAATGTAAACAAAAGCACGCCGGTACGCCTGGTTAAAACACGAGATGTGTTCACCTGTGGCTGGGGTGAAGTCAAGTGACCCGTAAAATGTAAACGATAATGACCGCTACATATAGTTTATATATAAATTTTGATACGATGCATTTTTAGGTGACACAGGTCCGAGTGCCAAATTTCAGCTCGATGCCTTCACGGGTAGTGGGTCAATTTTGACTTCTAGTTTTCAGCGCTGCCAAAGACAGGGAGAGACGGCGGTGAAGTTAATATAAGGGATTTAAAAATGCATTAATTTAATAACTGTACGTTCGATCGATCTGAAATTTTGATACAATGCATTGTTTGGTAACACGGGTCCCTGTGCCAAATTTCAGCTCGATACATTTACGGGAAGTGGGTCATTTTTTACTTTTATTTTACCGCCCGCCCAAGACTGACAGAGAGAGAGAGACAGAGATCACGACAGAGAGACAGAGACGGCGGTGAAGTTAATATAAGGGATTTAATAAAACAAACCCGTAAAAACAAAGGTTTTTTTACTATAAATCCCTTATATATGATACATAACTAACAGTATTGATTATGTTCAAACACGACAAACATTTACAGACTGAATCTGTCTTAACTGCCATTTGCTTTATAACCCGGGGGTGGGGGTAAGAGAGGGGAAAGGTCTGGTCACCGATCGCTGGACCGAGCTCAGCGTGACAGGCAAAATGTAAACAAAAGCACCCCGGTACATCGCTCCAACGCGCGAACTGAGATGTCACATGAAAAAAAAACCGTGAAATTGAATTACATACCTCGTATAGAGATAAACTAAAAATGCATTAATTTGAATACGGTACGTTCGATCGATCTGAAATTTTGATACGATGCATTGTTAGGTGACACGGGTCCGTGTGCCAAATTTCAGCTCAATGGCTTCACGGAAAGTGGGTCATTTTTTACTTTTGTTTTTCCGCACGCCCAAGACAGAGAGACAGAGAGAGAGACAGAGATCACGACAGACAGAGAGAGAGGGCGGGGAAGTTAATATAATGGATTTAAAAAGGTCGTTCAATATAATACGCAACGCGACACTATCTCAAAAATTTAACATGATACATAGTGATAAATAAAATAATGTAAACATTCAATAATTTAATTACAGTACATGCGATCGATCTGAAATTTTAATACATCGTTTTTATTATCGGTATGAAATTGCCTGCAAATTTTAAGCTTGCTAGCTTACGAGAAAGTGGGTTAAAAATCGATCCAAAGTTTTTTCGACAAGCAAGCAAGCAAGGGCTCAAACAACCAGACACCACGAGTTAATATAAATGATTTTAATATAGCTTTAGTCCACTAATGTTTATTTTTAAATTTTATTTTTATTAAATATTTCTAGACCGGATTGGCTACAGTGGTTCTCATCTTCTTAAAATTTAGAAAAAGCCTTGTGGGTTTAAAATAATAACTTTTGGCTGTTCGTGTTTTAATTGTTTGCGTGTAACCTAAAAATGTCAGTGGCTCTCAGTGTGTGTGGACATATTTACTTATAACAAGTGCCTTCTGGAATAGATACTGGTGTTGGTGTTGGTGACATTGCCAACTACACAACCCCATGCTTCCATTACGTAAATCTGTACTCCAATTACACAACTCAATACTCCAATTACACAACTCTATACTCCAAATACATAACTTCATGCTCCAATTACGTAAAACCATACTCCAATCACACAGCACCATACTCCAATTACACAACTCTATAATCCAAATACACAACTTCATGCTCCAATTACGTAAATCCATACTCCAAATACACAGCTCCATAAACCTGTGAAATGAAAACGAAAGCATTTCATTAGCATACAATTTGTTAAACATATTTTTGTATTATAATTTTGAAATTTTTATTTAAATATTTTTTTTCTTTTCGCCTCCTTTACCCTGTCATATAGCTGAACATTAGTATTAAAAAAGTGGGAGGAGGGAGGCGGGAGGCCGTATCGGATCACCAACAGCGACATCACGTGATATTTTTGGCTCGCCAGCGCCTCGTGTGATACGGTCTCCTTTAAATAGAGCTGTGAAATATTTCAAAGTGAAAACTTCGCTCGTGCGGGCGATACGCACATGACGTCACTGATAAACGCGGGAGGGAGGGGGAGGGGGAAGGCGTTTAGCGTTAACGAGATTTTAACAAATTTCGTTAACTTCAAACAGCGAGAGTTTGGGTTTAAACATAAACAAATGATTTTCATAGTGTGAGGATTAAAAGGCATTCCTACAGCAAACAACACAGAGCCCAACAAGAATCAGTGGCACCACACGAACAGTGAAACGTCGAATTACACTGTCCGAAAGCTGGTATAAATAGATTCGGATATCTGTTATATAAATGTCTTGAAAGCTGCTAGAACAAGATTCAGAAATAATTTTTATAAATGTCTTGAAAGTTGATTAAAAATATTTCATAAAAAATCAGACAGCTTGTATAGTTAATCTCTTGTAAATCATTCAGACGGGGGTTGTAAAAATAAATGTCTTGTAAACAGTTTAGACAGCTGGTAAATTAAATGTCCTGTGGAAAGTCCAGAGAGCCTGTAAATGAATGTCTTGTCAAACCTTGAGACAGCCTGTAAATGAATGTCTTGTCAATCCTTGAGACAACCTGTAAATGAATGTCTTGTAAATCCTTGAGACAGCCTGTAAATGAATGTCTTGTCAATCCTTGAGACAGCCTGTAAATGAATGTCTTGTAAATCCTTGAGACAGCCTGTAAATGAATGTCTTGTCAATCCTTGAGACAGCCTGTAAATGAATGTCTTGTCAATCCTTGAGACAACCTGTAAATGAATGTCTTGTCAACCATTGAGACAGCCTGTAAATGAATGTCTTGTCAACCCTTGAGACAGCCTGTAAATGAATGTCTTGTCAACCCTTGAGATAGTCTGTAAATGAATGTCTTGTCAAACCTTGAGACAGCCTGTAAATGAATGTCTTGTCAACCCTTGAGACAACCTGTAAATGAATTTATTGTCAACCCTTGAGACAGCCTGTAAATGACAACCTGTAAATGAATGTCTTGTCAACCCTTGAGACAACCTGTAAATGAATGTCTTGTCAACCATTGAGACAGCCTGTAAATGAATGTCTTGTCAACCCTTGAGACAGCCTGTAAATGAATGTCTTGTCAATCCTTGAGACAGCTTGTAAATGAATGTCTTGTCAACCCTTGAGACAGCCTGTAAATGAATGTCTTGTCAACCCTTGAGACAACCTGTAAATGAATTTATTGTCAACCCTTGAGACAGCCTGTAAATGACAACCTGTAAATGAATGTCTTGTCAACCCTTGAGACAACCTGTAAATGAATGTCTTGTCAACCCTTGAGACAGTCTGTAAATGAATGTCTTGTCAACCCTTGAGACAGTCTGTAAATGAATGTCTTGTCAACCCTTGAGACAACCTGTAAATGAATGTCTTGTCAACCCTTGATACAGCCTGTAAATGAATGTCTTGTCAATCCTTGATACAACCTGTAAATGAATGTCTTGTCAACCCTTGAGACAGCCTGTAAATGAATGTCTTGTCAACCCTTGAGATAGCCTGTAAATGAATGTCTTGTCAATCCTTGAGACAGCTTGTAAATGAATGTCTTGTCAACCCTTGAGACAGCCTGTACATGAATGTCTTGTCAACCCTTGAGACAACCTGTAAATGAATTTATTGTCAACCCTTGAGACAGCCTGTAAATGACAACCTGTAAATGAATGTCTTGTCAACCCTTGAGACAACCTGTAAATGAATGTCTTGTCAACCCTTGAGACAGTCTGTAAATGAATGTCTTGTCAACCCTTGAGACAGTCTGTAAATGAATGTCTTGTCAACCCTTGAGACAACCTGTAAATGAATGTCTTGTCAACCCTTGATACAGCCTGTAAATGAATGTCTTGTCAATCCTTGATACAACCTGTAAATGAATGTCTTGTCAACCCTTGAGACAGCCTGTAAATGAATGTCTTGTCAACCCTTGAGATAGCCTGTAAATGAATGTCTTGTCAACCCTTGAGACAACCTGTAAATGAATGTCTTGTCAACCCTTGAGACAGCCTGTAAATGAATGTCTTGTCAACCCTTGAGACAACCTGTAAATGAATGTCTTGTCAACCCTTGAGACAGCCTGTAAATGAATGTCTTGTCAATCCTTGAGACAACCTGTAAATGAATGTCTTGTCAACCCTTGAGACAGCCTGTAAATGAATGTCTTGTCAATCCTTGAGACAGCCTGTAAATGAATGTCTTGTCACCCCTTGAGACAACATGTAAATGAATGTCTCGTCAACCCTTGAGACAGCCTGTAAATGAATGTCTTGTCAATCCTTGAGACAGCCTGTAAATGAATGTCTTGTCACCCCTTGAGACAACATGTAAATGAATGTCTTGTCAATCCTTGAGACAACCTGTAAATGAATGTCTTGTCAACCCTTGAGACAGCCTGTAAATGAATGTCTTGTCAATCCTTGAGACAGCCTGTAAATGAATGTCTTGTCAATCCTTGAGACAGCTTGTAAATGAATGTCTTGTCAAACCTTGAGACAGCTTGTAAATGAATGTCTTGTCAACCCTTGAGATAGCCTGTAAATGAATGTCTTGTCAACCCTTGAGACAACCTGTAAATGAATGTCTTGTCAACCCTTGAGACAGCCTGTAAATGAATGTCTTGTCAAACCTTGAGACAGCTTGTAAATTAATGTCTTGTCAATCCTTAAGACAGCATGTAAATGAATGTCTTGTAAACGACGTCATCCAAAAATAGCCTCGTGAATACTCTCTGAGCTACTGGATTATTTATCACCGGAATTACTCTCGGTGCCGCTGGGCGTGACGTCCTAGCTGTTACTCTCAACCCCAAATTAGTTTTTGATATCAGCTGAGTTTTGGAAAAAACCTTCCACAGCCCCTCCTCCCACACACCCCACACTACTACTCACTCTCCAATTACACCACACATAATTACACCTTCTTCCCACACAACCCCACACAACTACCCCTTCCTCCCACACAACTACCCCTCCTCTCACACACCCCACACAACTACCCCTCCTCCCACACACAACTAAGCCCCTCTCACACACACACCACTCAACTACCCCCTGCTCCCACACAACTACACCTCCTCCCACACACAACTACCCCCTCTCACACACACCACACAACTACCCCCTGCCCTCACACACCCCACACAACTACCCCTCCTCCCACACACAACTACCCCCTCACACACACACGCCACACAACTACCCCCTCCTCCCACACGACCCCACACATCTACCCCTCCTCCCACACATCTGTCGGTGTAACTTTACACTGTAAATCCCCCAGCCTGTTACATCACACGGTTTCTGGCGGATATCAAATCTGGTCTCGAATGGTTGTCACAGCACGTCATTTCCGGTCAAGTGGCGTTGCCGTGATTCTGTGGATCGCGCCCTTGCGTGGTCCACCAGACGTTATGACGGAATGGCTCGCAACTGTTTGACGTCACGATGTCCGTGACAGGGGAATCCCGTGGCTTAAAGTTATCCTCAGGCTAAATATTTTAACATCCAGGGCTAGTTGGGACGATGTACGAATCAACTCAAGGATGGCGAGCTTAATGTAGACTTACAAAATGAAATAGTTTCAGAACACGGATTGACAGATACACTTGAATGAACATATTGACAGACACACTTGAATGAAAACGTATTTCCAGTCACACTTGAATGAACACGTATTTCCAGCCACACTTGAATGAACACGTATTTACAGACACACTTGAAGGAACACGTATTTCCAGCCACACTTGAATGAATACGTATTTACAGACACACTTGAATGAACAAGCATTGACAGACACACTTAAATGAACACCTTTGACAGACACACTTCAATGAACACCTTTGACAGACACGCTTGAATGAACACGTATTGAAAGAAACACTTTATTTAACAGGAATTAACAGACAAGCAGTGTTTTTGAATCCCTTATATTAACTTCACTGTCTTGTCTCTCTCTCTCTATATATTATATATATATATATATATATATCTTTCTCTCTCACTCTCTCTGTCTCTCTCTCTTTCTCTCTCACTCTCTCTCTCTCTTTGTCTCTCTGTCTCTCTCTCCCCCCCCCCTCTCTCTCTCTCTCTCTCTCTCTCTCTCTCTCTCTCTCTCTCTCTCTCTCTCTCTCTCTCTGTCTGTCTGTCTGTCTGTCGTGGTCCCGCCCGCGGAAAAACAAAAGTAAATTTTAAAAAACCCGTAAAAAAAACAAGTTTTTGACTATAAATCCTTTAACAACTAAAAGAATGTTCATTATAATACTCAGCGAAACCATCCACAAATTACAAAATTGCAGTTGTGTCGTAAAACATGTTTAATATAATGCGCACCGATCAGGAATATGTATGCGCGACAGAAAGGTCGTTCAATATAATATGCACCGCGGCGCTCAAAAAATAACATGATACATAGTGATAAAAAAAAATCTAAAAATTTAATAATTTAATTACGGTACATGCGATCGATCTGAAATTTTCATACATCGTTTTTATGATCGGTACGAAACTGCCTGCAAAATTTCAGCTCGCTAGCTTACGAGAAAGTGGGTTAAAAATCGATCCAAAGTTTTGGCGATAAGCAAGCAAGCAAACAATCAATCAACCAAACAGAAACCACGAGTAAATATACAGGATTTAAAAATGACCCAATTCCCTTGATCTTATCGAGCTGAAATTTTGCAAATAGACTTTTGTCCCATAACAATGCATTATATCAAAATTTCAGATTGATCGAATGTACCGTAATTAAATTAATGAATTTTTAGATGATCTCTATATATCTCTATATATCTCTATATATCTCTATATATCTCTATATATTTCTATATATCTCTATATATCTCTATATATCTCTATATATCTCTATATATCTCTATATATCTCTATATATCTCTATATATCTCTATATATCTCTATATATCTCTATGTAGCACGTAAATGTTTGTGCTAGACAGTCGCGCGTTTCGTATTATATTCCACATACTTTATAATATTTTCCCGATTTTTAAATGTTTATGCTAGTCAGTCGCGCGGTGCATATTATATTGAACGAAATCAGTACATTTAGTTGTATATATATAAGGGATTTATAGTCAAAAACTTTTTTTTTACGGGTTGTTTGATTTCATCACCATTTTTGCAATGTAACATTCGTTTTTTCCAAATCTCTAGTCTTCGCGCCTGTGCGGGCAGTCCTGACCAATAGTTCGAGCAGGAATGTCTGCTTTTCACCCTCAAACAGACTTTTGTCTGACCCTTCTTCTCTATCAATAGTCTGTTTTCAACTGAAACCCTGATTCATGCATTTATCCTTATCTCTCGTGTATTCATATAACCTTATGCATGAGATAATCCTTCAGTAAAGTTTAAAAAATATCACCAGAGGTGTACTGGAGTCATCATAAAGTATTAACTCCTGCCAGGGGTGTACAGTGGTACCTCGAGATACGAATACTTCAAGATACGAAAATTCAAGATACGAAAAACCAATTGAAGAATTGTTTTTCCTCCAAGATACGAAAAACGCACAGTTGACAACATTGGAAATCACATGACGTCATTTAACGCCCACCAACAGTTCTGCTTTCTTTACTGTATAATTGGTTTGTTGTTGGTGTCCTAAATTCGTGAATATTTTCGTGAAATGTTTTGTAAAAGCGTATTTTTATGGCCGTGGCTTCACAAAAATTAATAGCTGCTAGTGAAACACACAAGAAGTGGATGCTCTTGATTGAGAAGATGCTGGAAGGTGTTGGTGGAAGTGAGGCAAAGAAATTAAAAAATTTAAAAAGTTAATAAAAATTTAAATAAGTTTTGTTATTTTTTCTGTTACTTATGTCTCGTGTAGAGTTTTACTAAATGTAATTGTTTATTTAGCATGAATTCAATTAAAGTTTTTACATAACGTATTATTTTAATTAAATTAAGTGTTTCATACGCAACGCCGTAATGTTTTCTGCCATCCGTTCTCCTCCCTTACCAACTCCTGCGACAAATCGCTGGATCGCCTCACTCAAAAGGTTAAAGTTCAACTGTGCGTGCACAGTATTTCTCTATTATGTTATTCTCTTTTCATTGTTTTATTTATTATTTATTTGTTTCATAATGTGTACTTTGTAAGGATTGAACAATCCTACTCTTTTTTTCAATAGTTTTTCCCCGTGATGTTTTCAATTTTTGTGTGTTGTTTCGGTGTGGTTTGAAACGGATTAAATATTTTACATGTAAAACTTAGTTCGAGATATCAAAGATCCAAGATACGAAAGCCACCCAGGAACGGATTAATTTCGTATCTCGAAGTACCACTGTACTTCTGAGATCTTGAAGATCTTCCCCTCGAGATTTTAGCTTTACAGTTTTCTACTTCCGTTTGGTGACAATCATTTATTTGATTGTTTGCTGTGGGTTTTTCTTTTTTTTAAATTATTTTTTTAAAAATAAAACCTTGAAACCAGGAAATCGGCACCTGAAATGACCTTGACACAGGAAATCCCCACCCCTCCCACTGAGCTCTGAGATGTGATCCCCTGATGACCACGGGAGACACGAGAATCAGGCACCGAGCGCTCGCGTAAGCTCGTTAGATGTAAGCTATTCCCTGCTCATGTCTCGAGATCACGGCAAGTAGCCATCACCTAAATTTAAGGTTTAAAATTTAACGGGTGGAATGTGATTTTTGGGGTGGGGGGGGGGAGAGAGATTTGTCCTTAAATTGTACCAGACAACTCAAGGTCACATAGGTAAAAAGTTGAGAGAAACCCGAATCAGCAGTTTAGTGTACAATACGGCTCGTGTACATAAGTCGTCTTATTTGTACGCAGCCAGTTGCGTAGACGTGAAGAAGATAAGCTCTCTGCATAGCGTGCTCGTGACGTCACATGGATATTTCTGTTGTTTTCATCCGCAAGATGATATATCATGGGCGTGTCCTCCTTATTGGTCAACTTCATGGAACTCATTTTCAACGAACTTCATCAACCTTGTTATTGCTCAGCTTCTTAAAAATCATGTTTGACCAACTTATTAAATAGCTTTGTAAATCTTAAATTGTATAAATAGAAGTAAAAAAAAATATTTTTAAAAAACTTAACCAATTCAATTCACTCATTTTCTTACTCGTCATTTGTAAACCCTAATAATTTTAACCAAACGCCTAAAAAGCGCCCGCCCACGTTTTTAGTCATATGTCATATTACATCATAGTACTTGAGCATATAAGATTGAAATTTTTATCAATCCAGAAAAAGATTTTTCCATCAGAATTCTGTGAAAAACAAATATTTTCTACTTTTTAGTCCGCTTATAAAACGTGGTTTTTTAAAATCTTTTTTTTTACTTCGTTTTATTTTATTCTTTTTAGTCTAAGTGTATGCTATGGTGAGTTTTGAAGTATTGATTATGTTCAAATATAATACGCATTGCCCGACAACACTCATCTCCCCTTGATGTTAATCATGGTTGATATGGTCGGGGTTGGTGTGAACTAGGCACGTGAATGCAATGTAAACAAGAGCAGACGGATAATACATATGCTTATATATAGATAAACTAAAAAGTTCAATAATTTAATAACGGTACATTTGATTGATCTGAAATTTTGATACAATGCATTGTCATCCAAGATCTATCTGTGGTAAAATTTTGAGATCTCTAGGACCAGCAGAAATGGTTTAATTTTACGTTGGCAGGTTTGAAAAATTGTAGACAAACAGGAACGAAAGTGAGTTAATAAAAACGTGGTAATAAAGAGGAACATTTTATCCAGTCAATCTTTGGTTCATCCTCAGTTTCGGGAACATGTTTAATTGCGACGTCAAATGTTCACGTTTATTTCCCCGCAAACACTTTCTCGACTAGTTGTTGAACCGCACTTTACTTCAGAGGTCTCTGAGGCTAACAGTCAACACGCTGCCAAGTCCAGCCGACAGGCCAGGGAAATATCGTGCTCGAGACCCACTGTTGGCATCCCGACCACCTCTTGTCCGACAGGAGGACAAATATTTCGGGGAACGATTGGTCTAATAAACCACCAAAGGACACACCAAGATGCTTCAACACAGAGCTGATATGATGAGAATGTTCCTCGTCGATGACAACAGACAAACAACAACAGATTCGGAGGCTGAATCGTACTACCCTTCTTAAAGCATAGCGCATTGTTCTCAACATATGCATATCTAGAGCTAGAATGTTGTTGCCATGCAAGAATTCGATCTGTAGAGATCACGGCACATTGCTACCCAATATGCGCACCTAGAAATAGGTTGTTGTTGCCATGCATGGAGTTGTTCTTTAGAGATGTACAACATTGTGCAGCACGATCAGAGAGCAACAAATCTCAATGCGCAAGTCTATCATTATAGCCAATCAAAATATGTCTGGCGATAATAAGGAAAACGGGAGGCAATTCAAAGATTACGTTGGTAACTGGTAGCTGATACGAGAGATGAAACGCCGTAAAAATTCCCTGCTGTAAAATTACATAATTATTATTTTCCTCCAACCGCACATAAAAACCGTTTTCACCTGTATTGGTTACTACCTGAAGACATCCCAACAGTATTTCATAAAACTTAACTTCACTTATGGGCACTAAGTCCCGGGGGGTCATACGACGATCTATTTTACTCTTCCATTTAAGATATCCAACTTCACAAGCCTGGATTTGTTCTTTGAAGTTCTGATAAAACGGATGTATATTTAAAGATCACAGGCTTTTAAAAAACGGTGGGGTTGGTGGTATTGGTGGTGGTGGTGGTGGCGGTAGTGGTG